>SGPM01000080.1:0-91032 GCA_004802725.1 Antrodiella citrinella
CACCATCATTCCCCGCACCTCTGCGATCTCGCGCCAGGACCTCATTGCGTCTGCCGAGCGCATCTACTTCCGCTATCTGTCGCCTGCAGGCAACACCGTAGGTTCAGATGAGAACCACGAGATCTACCTCCCACCGTCGTTACGCGTACATTCCTTTCCCCTGAACAGTACGAGCGAGCCGAAGACGCAGAACGAGATGAGCATCATGGCGCAGGTGCCAGATATGTTCCATTCACAAAAGGAATACTGCTTCCGTGCCATGGAACAAGATGCGTTCCCTCGGTTCTTGCGGGCGAAGGCTTTTGGAAATTTGACGCCTGTATCTGCACTGGTTCGACTTGTTGTCGGCTTGATCTTCCTGTGGATCGCTTTGTCCGTGGGCTTCTCCCTGATATTCCTTGACGTACATCCGAAATCCAAGCGGTTCTTCGTGAGTATTCATTCCTCACGATAAGTATCCACCGATCACTGACGCACTGATATCCCAACAGCTATTCATCCCATTCACCTTTGCCGTCTTGTTCCTCATTTCTCATCAATACGAGCTGGACCCGATTCTCGTCTTCTTCGGACAGTCTGAATCCACACCATTCCGCACGCTGCGTATCAAGGAACCGTATGTCCGCAAGCTGCTCATTGGTCGTGCAATCTGGGTCACGTTGCTCGTCGCGGCGTGTGTCGCAGCGTTAACTCTGCTTTTCTGGGCTGTACCGGGATACAGACTATAGTAGGGAGGGAAGAGGGGTAAAGGATGTGTAGATAAAGCTGGACTGGACGGCCGTTACATGGAAATGGAGGTGGACCGTGGACGATAGCGCTTTGGTAGTGTGTATCCTTGTACGGACGGATGATGGGGCTGTCAGATGTTCTTCCTCTCCCTTATATCTCGCTTACTACTTCTACTCTCCTCTCTTCTATTCTCTCATTCTCATCCCCTCCTCTTCTCATTATTGTCGTTGCTCGCACGTCTCTCTTCTCTGTTCCTTACGTCTGTTCGTCGCTACTTCACCTTGTTGCATCAGCATTTTCATCTCCCGGATACGCTATGATACCCCCTCTCATTTATTCACTAAACCAGCCCTCCGTCGTTCCTTGCCCTCCTGTCTCTTCCCCCGAATTCATCTCCGCACCGAACCTGGTACTGTCCATCCATATGTTCGTAGGAACTTTCGCCGACATCCTTTGGATTTAGTCTCTTGATTTATGGCCAATGAAGAACTCTGTCCATGCGCTCCGTCTCGTCATCTTGGACCCTTGTCTCCCTCGTTCCAGTCATGAGCTACAGAAGGTCTCCAGTATTTATGTATATGAACTCAATGCATATCCTGTCACTCAACTGTTCGCGGAATGGGAGTGGAGACGTGATTAACGGATCGTATACGCGACGGATTACACTTGAAGCTATGTACACAATTTCAATCAGCCGGACTTGAAGAGAGAGAAAGGTCGAGAATGGGAGAAGTGAAAGGAAGGAAGGAAGAAAGAAGCGTTTCCACGGTCATGCAAATGGTACCTGTCCAACGAAATGAACATAAACGAACCGAAGCTAACAATATCGCTGACATCGACAACTGGATGAAAGTGAAGGAACAAAGTGAAACGGGTGTAACACAAGTTGGTTCAAGTTGAAGTGGCAGCGTGGGCAGCAACCGCTTTCGCCTTCTGCTGCGAAGCAGCCTCCAAAGAAGCCTCTTTCCATGTCTATACCATCTCATCAGAAAAACAACTTGAGGAACAGATCAAAGTATCATTCACCTGTTTCTCAGCGTCGGGCATGGTACGCCATTTCTCAGCAGCGGCTTTCATAGCTTCGGAGACGGCACTACCGTGAATCGCTTTGCCATCCGTATTGTACCAGGTTTTGTAGAAGCTGCGACAAGTCGACGATTAACATCGCATGCGCCGCCCAGTAAACATAAATGGACTTACTATGGGAACGGACCAGCTGTGCGAATGAGAGTGGGATCATTCTGGAGTCGAAGCTTGCGTTTCTTCAGGTGTTTTGCACGTACACGGCGCAGGATCTCGGGAGGGGTGTTCTTGGTATACTCTTCGATGACTACTTGGTAAGCAGCTCGGGCTTCTTGATAACGCTCTCTGTACGGCTGTGGATGCGATAGTACGTACAGGAGTTAGTCGAGACAACGTCGAGTTATGGCGAACAACATCCGAGCGCACCTCTTTCTCCGCATCGGATAGAGATTTCCATGCTTCGCCCGCAGCCTTAGCCCGTACTGGGAGCTTGTCTGTCGATGGATTCGTCGCGTAGAACTCGGTAGCATAAATAGTATAGGGCTTCATGGGACGCTTGGGTGGTAACTGTTCCTTGGTCACTGAGCAAAACACATTAAGACCCCTCATGCGATGACCAAGATTGTAGCACTAACACTTTGGAGGAGCCACCTGATTCACAGCTTTCTTCTTCGGCTTAGGCGCAGCCTTCGTCTTTGCTCCTGCTGTCTTCTTGGTGGCAGGTTTCTTGGTAGTTCTAGCTGCCCTTTTCGTCGTCGCAGCGGGTGCCTTGGTGCGCGTCCGACCTGGCGTGGCAGCTGTCTTGGGCTTCGTCGCCGCTGCAGGCTCCAACATGCGAGGGGTAGTGGTGAACGCACGCGACCATGTTGAACGCGTCACGGTCGACAGCCGTGGGGTCGCGTTCACGAGTGCTGGCGTCGACGGCACGCGCGTCACGATGCGCCGCACGAAAAGAGAGAACATTGCGGCTGCTGTAGAATTGACAAGGGCGTCGGTGAAGGAGAGTCGAGGAGTTCAGGAGAAGAGGCGGCGACGACGTTCAAGTCAACGGCGGAAGCATTTATTACATGTGATAAGATAAGAGTTATCGGTACCGCCGAAAATAATGCACATATTCACGACGACCGCGCTCAAGCTCTAACCAACTCTACAACCATCTCATAAACATGGTGAGTCCTCGCATACAACGAATGGTAATGGGTAGTAACGCTGAAGTATCAAGTCAGCGTCACCAGTACAAAATCCCACTCTGCGACCAGCATCGTTGCCGGTGGCCCAGCTGGAATCTCTGCGATTCAAAATCAACCAGATTGTCGAGTCAATACAAGTCCTTCAACGGTCTGTAGAGATGAACGGTCAAAACTTCATGCTTCCATGGCCGGAGATTTTGTCCAAGTACAACATTCTACTCTCGCAATCGCACAGCTTGTCCATGTCTCTTGTCGCCGTGCAGCAGTCTGCGTCTCAGCAGGCTCGGTCGAGTGTAAGCACATATCAGCAGGCCAATCTGTTCGAGAAGCTCGCGTTGCACCCGTCTGTCGGTATGACCGATACCCAATTGGACAACGAGATCATTCCTCTTCTCCGGAACACGCAGACCACAGACGTCCTGAAGCTGGAGAACGAAACCGTCCGGCACCTCTCCGAACATATGGTCACGAAAGGCGTCCTCGGTGTCCTCGCCCCGCCAGCTACGGGAGGTCCCAGTCGGACCGGCTTCGGTGGTACGCAGCCAAAACGCACAGAATACGAGGACGTCCTACACGAGTGCGAGCAGATACGAGTGGAGCACGATTTGCGCGTTGAGAGGGCCGTGCGCGCGGTAACAATGTTGCGGGAGAAGTACGATTGGAAGGCACGCGTGGAGGTCGAGCAGGAGGAACCGGAGGAATTGGATTGGGATCCGAGGTTCCAAGGCCCTACGGTTGGGGGAGATGGAAGGGGCGGAGATGACATGATGGGTGTAGAGAGCGAGAGCACGCCGGGTGCGCAGAGTAACGATACGGAGGATGAGGAGGAGCTAGAAGAAGTGCTCGGAAATGGCGGAGACCAGACACCCGGCGGAAGTCAGGTGGGGACGCCTGCGGCTGGTGTGCCCATGCTTGAGGGTTGACGAAGGCACGAGGTATTCGATGGTGATGCAAAATGTTTTTGACAACTTCCACAGCTGCGGCGCTGATCATCACCAAAAATACGTTTCTATCAATTCACTCAAGAATTGTTTCGTGGTTGTCGTGCTCTGCGACCAAGTGGGTCAAGGATGTCATGCAGCCAGCTCAGAGGATGTTCATGGTCGCAGTTACGTATGAGACCCACTACAACGAGCACCAGGAACGCGTTTAGAGGTTGGACGTGGCTTGGATTCGGAGGTTCACAACTACGGTGGAACCCTATGTGAAGAGACATATGCCAACCCACTCTCACTCTTGCCCGAGTCAATCACGCCGGGTACATCGTACACCATTGCAGGGTAAGATCCCTCATTCTTGTTATTCAGTGTATTTTTATGTGAGAAGAGCGTCGAGTCTGCCACCCTGTGCACCTTGGGCTGGCGCGGCATCATTTGCATCGAGGACCCATATGAGCCTTACGCTTGACACGGAGCTGCTACAATCCAACTGCTTTTGGCCGCTAATATCGGTTCTACTTGTATGGCCTAGTCTCCCAAGGCAGACCAGGATACGTGACCGAGAGACAAGTCGCGGGTCTATGTACTATATNNCNTCGTANCNNCNNNANNNNCNGANNCCCAGCCAAAATTCAAGCGCTGATCGAGAAATCCTGGCTCCTCATTGGCTTAGGAGCCCATTTTACCAACTTGTGGTGGTTCCGAAGATACCGTGAGATATAGTATCTTCGTCTGTCCGTGCTCCTGGCTTGCCCAAGCCGCAGATATGTACGCCCACCCCGATAGTGCTGATCTGAACCAACCTGAATTGCAAGGCATCATCAATCAACGATTAGTACGATGACCTGAGAACATCTTTCAGTTATAGCTTCCAGAAAGGTGCCGTCGCACTGACCATGACCACGCCCACTGAAGAACGTCGCCAAGTGACCAGTCGGCTGGCCGTCGAAGTCTCAGCCCCGACGACTGGATTTGGACGAATCAGTGGTGAACACGGCGTAGTGGACTGGCAGCGGGTGATCCGCTTCGAAACGGCCAATGTCGCGCAATGGGTGCTCTACCTGCACCAACGTGGCCATCCGCAGGCTGAACTACTCATACAATACCTGGATCGTGATCTGCAGCGTTCTGCCACGGAGATGAACGAGCGTTGGGCTACGTACATGGCTAGCGGACTACCTTGTGCTCTAATGAATATTTTTCTGGATGACGATTCATTTCTTGCAAGTGGTGCATTCAAGGTATGTCGCTCATACCTCACTTTTGTTGACTCGCTGATGACTCATTGCTACTACGTTCAAGGATGAGATTTACAGCACAGCAGTTTTGGCGTCGCTGTCCTACTTTCTGATGAGTATGTATTCGAAGTCTGGAACGAGATGGCACATGGGATACCAGGATTCCGGAGGACGTAGTCCAAGACGTTTTCGGCAAAATGTATTCCTTCTGCGAAGTTTTATGGATGAATCGCGGTATGATCGCCACCGATATACGACAGCCTGAGGACGTCGACTTGCATGTCCGTCATCTCAAGCTATGCTCCCGTCATACGATCATCTCTATGGTCCAACTTTGCCGAACAGAGACGTGCGTATATATCACAACGCTGTATTCTTTTAGGCTGACGACAAGCATACAGCGGACAAGAGGTCCCCGTTGACACATGCGCTGTTCGCTTTATGCTATATTTGTGGACGTACGAGTCGGAAGACCCCTGGAGCCTCGCGGAACTCTTGTACCGCACGATGCCTCGAACTCACCCTTGCGATGATATCAAAATCTGCATCAGAAATATCGTATCTTCCAGCCACTACGATTATCCATGCCATGTAATGGCAAAATTCTCTGCCACATTCGAGGATGAACGCGTATTACGGGACCGCGCCTATTGGATGGCGACCCTTTGCCGACACTTCATGATCCATGCACATAGCGCTCGTGCTTTGCACAGTGTTCAAACAGATTTCGTGTACGTTCTTCTATGCTTTTACCAAAGGCAGATGTGCAGCTCTTCGACACATACGGAAGGTGTCATTCACATGCTGACGGAGGTTTTGCTGTAAGTCGGTATACCACTTCATACCCCTTTTGCTCATCGTCCATGAACAGACTCCTGATGAGGAGAGGGTCTATGCCGGGCTCTGCAGACCACAATACGATTCAATTCGGGTCTTGTGCTAAAGTGTTGAATCTCACCGCGATCATAAGCTCAAACATTGTCAGGGACATCAAAATGGGAGTCTTGGTTGGTTGCACCTTTGGCATCATTCACACCTTGTTAGTATTAATGTTTACTCAGAGCTTTCATTAGGGTTGCTTGATGCGCAGGCTGTTATGGTGCGTTCTCTTATCGACAAGGGAATAGAATCAACATCGCTTTTGATGGACCACTTCAAGCGTACCCGTACCGCTATCTGGCACGAAACACTGGAGAATATTATGCGTATCCGTCCCCATGGTTCCCAGCGCCGTCTGCAAGCCGAGTTGAAAGACCAAGCCCTCATGCCTGGCCAGCATACGGAGCATACTTCAATCTAAGGGAAGGTATTCGAGTCCCAAACAGAAATCAGCCATCTAAGCTCAGTGACGAGCCCTTGTACTGGAAGATACCCAAGCAGTGCTTTTCAACCGCCTGCGCCTGCTCCCACCAACTTGGACCACCTCACTTACTGCATGTTTGCAAGGGGTGCTTTCGGGTTCTATACTGCAGCCGTAAGTGTCAGCAAGCGTGAGTTCCTTCATGTATTATGAACCGCTTACATGTGCTTAAACTCGCGATTATGATGTTTATTCGACGCGACAGCGATTGGAATGCTGGTCATCGTCTCCTCTGCAAGCCGTTTGATCACGATTCCGATTCTCCAATAGCATATGTAGGACCCAGTTGATTCGAAGTGATTTAGTCCCACTCATCTGTTGGATATAATCTGACGATTTTTAGCTTTAGTCCACAGATATGATTTATTGTTCCAAACACTTCGTGAAGTGACACTGGCACTGGTAGTAGGTACGTGGTAGGTTCCGAACGTACGAAGTCCATGGCACTTTCTTTTACAGTCGCCTTCTGGAACATAACATGCTTGAAGACATTGGAATATCAGCTTGACCGTCGTACAGTACCCTACCTGCAGAGGAACGATCACGTGGATGTTTCTAGTCGCGTCTCTAGCGCTTACGGGCCCGGGATTCCTCCCATGTCAAAGAAGATTACCGTGGCCTGGTCTGATCAAGCATGGCGACAGTTCAATGGGTTATCTTCATAACTACCACCGCAAACTTGATCTTGCACTCGCTGAAACTTGAATCACCTGTGAGTCGTAAGTCTATACTTTTCAAACAGTTGCGGTACCACGACGGTGCCAGTGCCACCAGTGACTGGCGTGACAGAGAAGTTGCGAGTCATGTCTTTGACCGATGGTGTAGATTCCTCCAGCGCTCTCATCAACAAAGGTGCCTTCCTTCTTTATGATCCTATCGATGCAACTGATGATGCCCGGGCCAGTGAATGCAGTGGACATATCCTCTGTAGATTGGCAACAAGTAGCATCGCTCGACCCCATCAATGTCAAGTGGTGGATTCTGCACTTGCATGAACACGAGTATCCGGAAATCCAGAGTCTCTTTCGTTCCATGTGGAATGAAGAAGACAGCGGGATAGACGTCATCGAGGACGCACACTGGACTCACCCGTGGAAAGTCTACGAGGAATGCGGTGTTCCTTGTGTTTTGTTGGAACTCATCTCAGAACCTGACATGTTCTCTGATAAACCGGATGCGTTCAAGGTATGCATGTTCCTCAACGAGTTTTTGTACTATATACTTATCTGTCGGTTGTACAGAGTATCCCGTACAGTCTGCGTGTCTTGAGCTTGTTAGTTCACTTCCTAGCGACTCTCAAAGTTCGTCATTCTCGAGGCGATACAAGGATCAAAAATACGTTACGCGAACTTGTGTGTCGCATGGTGCCCTTTGGCAACGCCATGTGGAGCAACCGCAACTTGATACACACGACCCCTTCTTACGCTGACCAGACTATACGAAACTTCCTCGCATTATCCCGCTGTGCTGTGGCTGCTATGGCTGAGATATATCAACTTGAAACGTGAGTACACTTTTTGGAATAGAACGAAGAGTGTCTCATTGCTCATTTATAATTACTCAGGGGGAACATGCCGCCTTTCCCGACGTATGCAGCCCAGTTTCTCTTGTACTCATGGACATACAGTGCGCGGAAAGACTGGCTCATGCACGTGCATGCACTCCAATACTTTCGTCAGATGACTCTTGCCAGCCCAGAAAGCATCCCAGATTTTATTAAGCAGCACGCGACGATTTGCCATTCTCGTTACATTCAAGATATCCTGGAAAAGATAGCCGGTCTCCTACAAGACGACTATGTATTGGATAATGAGGCCTCCATGACAGCCGTCCTTTGTACCAATATCGCCAACTATGCGGCGCAATCGGACTCCACCGCTATATCCTATGGTCCGATTCTTGTCAATTTGATGCCTTCTTTGATCAAGTGCTGTCAAAGGCAACTGTGCAGCTCAAGAACAGAAGACGCAAATATGACGCTGTCAGCACTTCTGCATACCTTCACGTCAGCGAGTCCTTGCGAATTGTTTACTGTGGTTGCACTGACAATCCCACTCTCAGGCTCGCCCTGGCTGCAGGTGGGCCCAATCCGAAGCTCAATGAGATCGCTGTCGGCCACTTTGTAAAAAGTGCTAGCAAGCTGAATCTATTGGCAATCATCGGTCGTGTCCTCCTGGACGGTTTGGCTGAGCGACCTCAGAGCCTATGTAAGTTGTGCTCGCTCAACAGAGCAACGGGATTAGTGTGCTAACTTTGGAGATCGGGACTGATTAGTGCCAACCATGAATCTCCTCAAGAGACTCACTGCTGTCGCGCGTCGATCAAGCAGTCTTAAACAACATCTGAAGTCCACCAGTAGAGGGGTTTGGCATGACACGCTGAACGCTCTCCTCTCCACAAGCAGTGCGCGCCCGATTCATTCACACATGCAGAACTTAGTCGGGCAAGCGTGGGTGGAATATGGAAATCTCTTCGGCTGGAAAGTAGGGAAACTAGTGGCCAGTACCGCGAACCAGCCTTCCAAGCCCAGCGACGACGCCTGCTATTGGAGGATCCCAAGACACTGCTTTTCGAACGCGTGTCCGTGTTCCACACACCGCGCGTCCCACCAGATGCGTGTATGCAAGGGATGCTTCCGGGTCTTGTACTGTAGTCCGATGTGCCAGCAATCGTGAGTGCCGGGGGCCCTTATTTATATGACCTTACTCACCTCCTTCCCAACCCGGATAGCGATTGGAAAGCTGGACATCGACTCCTTTGCAAAAGGCTCGGCTCCTCTTAGTGTCGTGTCAATTTGTTCTGTATCAGTGTATGGTATCGTGTTCGGACGCGTCCTTGTTGTATCAGTTTGTATCATAGGTCTGAAGTCTGAGGTCGGCGAGGAGTGAATTTTGGAATGTCTGATTACAGGCAGAAAGTTGACTCTTCACTGTCGCGCTGCATCAGTATGTACCAGTCATGATGAAGTAATCTTGTTAGCCATCCAAACCTAACAGCTCTGTCGACCACGTTTGCTCACTTCACGAGATTCCGACGGAACAATAGCAAGGTTTCAAATGGCTACGTGTACAAATCCTATATCGTACACAATCTCTTGTACATACCGAGTGTCCTCAGTCGATTTTGATATCTCTACAGCGGCAAGATGTTGGGGACCATGCCCACGCCAACGATCCCCTGCAAACACGCCGCGTCAGTAAAAGGCTACGCAACTGACTATGAAATGTGGTGCGTACGCTGGGATTGAGAGTCGGCATGGAGTAGTATCCGGTCTTGATGTGGTCGAATTGGGTCGCATCCTTGAACGCAGGGTTGTTCCAGTACAACTTACGCACCCACCTGTGCAGATGTCAAATACCGGTCTGATACGTGGTCGGGAGAGACTTACGAGTGAATAGCAGGATATCCGTCCCGAATGGTACGGATGTTGCACTTGAATACCGTGAAGTAGCTAGCATCGAAACGGATCTAGCGAGAGGTCCTGTGTCAGTCTGGGTTCCAAGCGACAAACATCGGAAATGTGTGTACAATGGTTGTGAAGAGTCTGACATCGGCCTCGGTTAGGGTGTTGCCTACGAGGTAATCTTTTCCTTCGAGGATCTTCTCAAGACGATCAAGGGACGCGAACAATTTTGTGACAGCATCTTCGTATGCAGCCTGGGTGGCTGCGAATCCGGACTTGTATACACCATCTACACCGCACGCATCAGATCAGTCGGTCTCAATTCCATTGTTCCATGAAGGCCTACTGTTAACGGTGTCGTACACCCACTCGTTGAGAGCGTCGATTTCCTCGCGCAGGTTCGCCGGGTAGAAGTCGAGGGCAGCCTTATCAGCCGCGATGATACTGTTGAAGCCAGTGTTGAAGATACGGATGATCTCAGAGCTCTCGTTGTTCACGATGGTGTTCGTCTTCTTGTCCCACAACAGAGGAACAGTGTACCTGCAATACGAGGATCAGGGGCGGCACCAACAACAGAGATTCGCAAACACCTACCGTCCAGTGTAGTTGGGCTCTGCCTTGAAATATATTTCGCTTAGTCGTTTCGCTCCAAATAGAGGATCGTGTTCGACGAGCGGGAAGTCGTCGATATCTTTGAACGCCCATCCCTCCGTATGCGACTTGGAAGACAGTACCGTGACATCTAATAGAGGATGGTCATTGAACCCGTCTAGCGTAATCCGTCGAACTACGAACCTATGATCTCCTCCAATCCCTTCAGCTTCCAGGCGATCAAAGTCCTGCCGGCCCAGGCTGCAGAGTGATCAGAATTGCCGGACTAGCACAAGGGGTCATACGGTAGACTTACGACAACCGTAGGTGACATAGAGGTGGTAACGACCTTTCTCGGGGGCATATTGTCCGCCCACCTCAATGACATTTCTGAACGACGACGCTGGCCGAGTGAATGCGCCGGCCTTGTTCAAGACAGGAGCCGTGGCGTCATGCGTAAGCTTGGTAGTGGTAGACATTGGATGACGAGGGAAGACGAATGTCGACTTGGATCCTAGTAGGTCGGCTATTTAAGCTGGACGGCGATGAGGAAGCTTTGGTCGACTTGTATACACCCGCTGTCAATGTCATACCGATTCCTGTGCCTGACTAAGCTGCAGAGCACTTCCCAGAGGACGCCCTCAACGTTCCGAGTCGTTTCCACTCGTAATCGCTCTCCATGACGAGATCCGTGACTGTACCGGGGTCTGTCATCGAATACGAACACTGAGTCTCCGTCTACGCGCCATGTTCTCGTCCAATGACAACGTCGATATGGGCGCTATAACACATCGCTCTCCGTGTCGAATTGGCGTCATGTCCATTTGTGGTGAGGTGATAATTGGATGTGAGCATACGTGTGGCTCGGCGAATCGTAGCTTCGACAGAGGACCAGTAGAGAAGGACCGTAGGCCATAGCAGGAACCTTCTCCGGTGATTGCGTACGTGGTCGGCAGTTGGTGGCTTGAGGCCGAACTATTACGGCTAGAGCCTAGTGCCCACAATTCAAGAGCTGCTAGGCCGGCCTGAAGGTCGGATAGAAGACTTTATGACGAACATAATGATTCTGTACCCAGGCTAGTGCGAGTTCGTCAACGAGGACAACGAGGAGAGGGGTCACGGTAGAGTCGTGGACTTGCCGGGCCGCGCGTCTCCGCCGACAGCTAGCCGACAACATGCTCTCATGGCGGTGAGTAACTCTTTTTCCCCAAGCATACACATATATCTGATATGTTTCTCCAGCAGACTATGCAATAACACTCGATGCTTATAGGTCGCCACTCACGGACTGGCACGGATACTGCAAAGTATGAACACGGGCGGTGTGTCATCACACCGAGGCGGCCATGTATTTCTGTCAGGATCGCAGGCAGACAACGATGGAGATGATGAAAAGATGACAAGAGCCTGACAGGTGCGATACAGTTTATTCAGAGATTTCATCATCCTCATCATACGCTATTCTACAGCTGTGCTTGTCGATGTGCGCACTCAAACGATCACCTTGCGCGTCAAGAATTCCATCCATTGCTGTTCACCCCAGCTGCTCTGCGGCTCCTCGGTGATCAACCCGTCCCACATCACAGTAGGAGACACGTGAATACCATTTTGCCTTCCAAATCGCACTGCAGGGTGGTGACGACCTCAGTTTCTTACTCTTTGCCCACAATACACGGAATGCAAGACTCACCGACGTATCTGATTTCCTCGCTCGTGCTAACTCCGCCATTGCGCATGCGATGTGGTCTGAACTCGAGCAGCTTCTTCACTTCACTGGCTTTCTCCTTGCCTATCACCTCTGCTGCGAGGCCGATCAGCTTTTCACGGACTTGGAGAGGGGTGAGGACCGAGGCTTCTTCGTCCATGTACTCCAGCTGGTGCTTCCAAAGCTATCACGATGGCCGAGCTACGTCAGGCCTTTGATTCCACATAGTCAATCATACAGTGGCACTCACCAACAAGCAGTACGCCCACAGATGGTCCGGAGCGACACGAGCAACCTAGCGAAACCACTCCATCAACAACATGCCGGCGGGCGCACAAAAGAGCTCGGGATACTCACAGCCAGAGCAGCCTCATGCAAGAACAGCCCACTGCCGTGCCATGGCTGGAGCTGTTGCCTCAAAATCACCTTCACTTTCCCGCCGAACTTGCCTCCAGGCGCGAACGCCGGCTTCAACACCGTCTCAATCGCCGTGCCCATCTTGGCGCTGTACGGACAAATGAAGTCCACTATACATTCAAGGTCAATTGTGTCATCCCTTTTCTTGTACGCTGGTGCTCACTGAATATATCCAGAGTGTGCGGTGCATCGTGCGCACCTGCGACAATGAAAGGCTTCAAGTCGGGCTGGAGAGCCATGTTGTACCAAATGAAGAGAGTGTCGGGAGACAGGAGACTCTGCAGTGAGCTAAATATACTGCCCATCGTCGCGTTATACTCATGTGTTGGTCCCCCCTATGTCGCTCTGAACAATGACTAAGACTGCAAGCGTAAGCAGCGTCGACTCTTGGAATCAAGCCTGGAAACTGGTATGGATATCTTTCTGCTCATTATCTACACCACTAGTGTCATGCTATTCTGGACTCCTCTTGTTCTTTCCCAGAATCTGAAAAGACTCTAGTCACTGAACTACGACTTATGTTGTGACTAAATCCGATTTATGAACTATTTGAAAGTGGGGATGGCCTTCGCGGAAACGGCATGATGGTTCAAAATTCCAACCGCGCAACTGTATTGCATGCTACTGCTTACAGTGCCGTGATCGTTCGATATCACAGTAAATATATGTCGTCATCCGAGTTCTGCTCTCACTCATGCTCAGGCTCAGGCTCGAGGGTGGGGTTGTGCATGGCACACCCATCCCCGACACAATGCCTCTTGATGACCGCCCTCGCCGCCATCCGTGGGACCAACGCCCGTTTGAGCACCTCAACGCATCCGCACCTCACCTGAGCGTGGTCCGGGATCTCATCTGGGAGACACAAGTTGAAGTGTGTAAGGAAGGGGTAGTGGCGAGAGAGCGCGTCGTCCACAGCGTTCCACGTCTCCGGAGTGTGCTCCGCCCAGTCCCAGGTGAGAGAGCCGACGTGGACCGGTCCGCCGTAAACCCGCCGGAGGAAAGGACAGGGAGAGCGTGCGATACTGCGGCGATGAACGACACGGCTGAAAGTCCCAATCCGAGGTAATACAGCATCAACTTAGGGCCTTTCCCGGGTCGTATGTGTCAGATTGTGACGTAGATTCAGAGACCATAACATAGGGAGGATGTAAGACGTACCCGGGATACCCCCATGCATCTTGACGAACAGCCCCTTCATGACGATTATGTCTATCCTGACGCCCTTTTCCGGCTGCACCGCGCGGGGATGCAAGCGTCGGAACATCTCGCAGAGGCGAGCCCACCCGCGGACGTGCTGCAGTGTGAAGTGATCCGCCGGCGCGTTGAGACTCGATGCCTCATCTTGGAATACCGAAAGATACAGTTCTCTGAGATTCCGACAAGCCAAAATCCAGCCAGAGGGGGCGTTGATCAGCTCCGTATGTGACGCGAAGCGTATGTTTATCTCCGTGAGCCACGGGTTGGTGCGGGGAGACGCGTTGTCCGCGAACGCGCCGTTAGATATGGGGAACGAGAGGGGACATTAGGTGATGTCCATCAACGTTGCTTGGGTCTCATAGGCCAGGCGTGCTACCTGGGAGAAGTGCTGGAATGAAACACGTGTAAAACTGAGCGAGGCATTGTCAGAGAGCTTGAAGGTGGAATACAGTTTGTAGAGGTGTGCCAAGTCAAGGTCATATAATTGGAGGATGTGAAGGTTTGGGAGTCTGGGCAGAGAGGATAGGACGTAAGCAACCCATGAGTCGTCGATGGAAGTCCCGTCGCAGTTTTCTTCGCGCCCATAGATGTAAAGCCACATCAGTTTGGATGCAAAGTGAGGAGAGGCAGCGAAGAAGCGGGACAGAGATGCCACGTCCTGACGAGAGCGAAGGTGGATCTGGGTAGGGCTCAATTGAAAACGACATCGAGTGAGCCACGCGCGACAGACGAGGGCGCAGCGGACGAGCGAGTGACGGTCGATGGCAGACAGTCCATCGTCTGCGTTGTGTCGATGATCCACTCGCGGACCTCGACAGGGAGCCGAGGATAAGGTGGAATCGAAGACTCGACAGTGTCCATGGTCGTGATTAGTGTTTGACTCTCAAACGTGCTGCTCAAGTTTGAAGAGATTCAAGATACAACGTGCCGTCCAGTACCTCTGGTCAGATGTACTCTGAGGACAGGGAAGCACTACACATGAGCATATCGTGTGTTAGATTGAACAATGAATATCGTGCTGAGAGGTACCTCGCTATAGTATTTGCTGTGCCAGATGTATATGCTGAGATCCTGCAATTGAGTGTTATTTAATCATGGGCGGCGTAATACAAAGCACGAGGCTACTGCAACATCGCAGTGGTATATGATGACTTTGTACACTCCAACCCGTCGATCTTCAAGTTTTGTGAAGGAAAAGAATTAGATGCTCGTATAAAGAGATGTCGTTGTCTCCGACAAGTCAGGAGGAGAGAGTGAGAAACAGCGCCGGTCGACACGCCCAGTGACTTTGGCAGGATTGATCGACAGCCCGAAAGCGGCAGTAATTGTGTCTTGTTCCTCAGCCACCGAGTTTGATGAAAATGTCGGATACTTTGGGTCAGGGCATGGGCCTTTGGCAGTGCACTCGACCAACGACCCTCCCAGGATTCTCTCTCTTCTCCTGACTCATCGTCGTCGTCGTCGTGCCAAGCAGCCATGTCCGTAGAGTACGATGAGCGACTCCTTGCAAGCGCGCCGGCCGCCACGCGCAAAGAGAGACAGGTATGTAGTACTCATCTCTTGAACGAGTCACACCATCTATAACATTATCTTTCATATTCCAGGAAGGCTACAACATCGACCTTCTCGACAATGGCCGTGGCGCACCTACTTCTGGCAGCTCGACGCCACCCGTTCTAGCTCCCAACGAAGACTACGCCGAGAACGGTCTCCCCGCCAAGGAAGTCACACCGCGATACGCCTCCGCAACGACACCGTGGTACAAGACGAAGAAGGGTCTCATCATCCTGTTCGTCGCCGCCATCGTCATCATCGCTGCAGTCGTGGGAGGGGCGGTGGGTGGGACCGTGGGCAAGCACAAGAACAACGGCAGTAGCAGTGATGCGAGTGGT
The DNA here is from genome assembly GCA_004802725.1 of Antrodiella citrinella. Taxonomy (NCBI): domain Eukaryota; kingdom Fungi; phylum Basidiomycota; class Agaricomycetes; order Polyporales; family Steccherinaceae; genus Antrodiella; species Antrodiella citrinella. The sequence continues at coordinate 15,684 of SGPM01000080.1, forward strand.
GGTGGGACAGCGTCGGGAGGTGATGGAGGCGTGTCGGCAGGAGATGGGCCTGCGGGTGCTGCAGGCGCAGAACCAGCCAACAACCACTCTGCGTCGTCTCCGTCTTCTAGTACGACACCGCCAGCGAGTGCGACAGGTGCCAATCCTGGAAGCATCGGCCCGTGATTGTCGGACTGGCTGTGGGTCTTTTCCAGTCACCTTGCGTGTGCGTACTGACGACGCTGCAGATTGTTCTTGTGTTTGGATTTCTAAGATGTCTGGGTTTCATGTTCACGACTGCTTGTATTTCATGGTGATTAAGGAATATTCATACCCTGATCTGGTCGGATATTCCTTGCACATTGGATGTATGTTCGAATGCTACACCTGTCTTCCATGTCTTGAAGTCGATCAGACTGTAGCTCTGCTTTCAGCAAGTCATTCATAATCGCCACCACCACACTTGTAGTGCCTTGTCCAATTGTCCAAGAGCTATCCAAACGATACTCTAGGCCTTATGTTCTAAGTCACCCAATGGGTCTTCATTTCGGGGAATAGGAAAGCAAGTATGTCCGTCTCCTAGTCGTGTATATCTGCATTTTTTCTGAACGTTTTGCCAACAGGAAGTCTTTGCAAGTCTCAACGTGACCCACAAGGGAAGATTGGTGTGATCGCGCCACAAGTTAACGTTGTACCCATGTCAGAGCACCGATCACACCGATCATGCAAAGTCCTTCTCCTTGAGGCAGTTGGACAACAATCGTCAGCTCGTCTTCCTGAACACTACGGCAAAGGGCCGCGTCTGAATCACTTCGAGACCGAGTGCGGACTCCACCTCCCTATGGGTTACGCCTTGAAGCCGGTCGCACTCATGTCCTGCATTCAGCAGTCTGATGTTTTGCTACCAGCCCCGCGTCGACGATTTTTACGTTTGTAGCGTTTTCAAGGCCCTCGCAGGACGACGGCTGTTCGTCCGAACGATGTTTTCGCAGTACGGCACAAGGATTCTGTCTACGTACTACTTCGTCCAATACACAGGTTTTTGCTTCGGAGACTGCAAGCAGAAATTCAAGCTCGTACGTCCACTCGTCTACGTACCTGCAATTATCGTCTTGTTTAACGTTTTGGTGATTACAGTCAGCGTCGTTCCTTTTGAACTCCCCGCATTACGTTGGTCGATATGCACTCGCCCTTGTCACGTGGTGTTGGGCGCAAGTTTGGCCTGCCGCTTGACGTCAGTATCTGGTGTCAATATTGATAAACAGCATGTGAGCTTTTTTGTCATTCTCGCCTCACTATCGTCTCAATACCATTGCTCATCAAGACGTACGAACGATAGCTACCAAGCTAGAACCTCAGCCTACATGTGCACCACAAGTACAGTCACGCAGCGCATGCACCACCATGTGGACTCGCATGTACTCGAGGTTATCCCAAGCGAAGTCCTTGACTCTTCTCACCCTCCTTCTTATTTTCCTAAGTTCCCGAGCCAAGGCCCCAACCGTCCAGAAGTTAAGCGCATCACCGAGAAGTCATCGAGATGCATGCGGGTACTGCTGTACGCTCAATCTGCATCCCTCAATACAAGCACCGGGGTCGTTCAATTGATTCCTGTCATTGAAAGGTGATAGGGTTACTGTTACCCCGTACCTTGGCCAAGCCATTTCTCGTTCTCTTTTTCCGACGTTGTCCAATGTCCAATGTCTTGGCTTACTGACTGTATGACCATCATTCTAGTGCTGAGGAGCTCGAGAGTATCTTTTCAATAGCCCTCAGTTGCAAATCCTTGTCGGTGCCGCACTCGCCGCTCATGTGGACATGCACGCCATAACGTAATATGATCCTACAGCATACGCTACCTTAACGACCCCAAACCCTCTGTTCAATCGTCAATCACGCTATGTATGCACAATGATTGAAACCGTGTTCTAGGTTGGATTTGCGTTCCATAAAACTCCACACTACATCCCGGCACCGTGACCACCCAGAGTAGGCTGAGTATCTGTCCCGGTACCGGTGTCCGTTCATCGGTATATATCCCTTCAACGTGCACTATACGGACATCATATTGCCCGCCGTATCCGTGTTATCCGTATACGCCCCGACGTAGGGGTACACTATCCTCTGAGAGCCCATCCTCTTAACCTCACTCCTCCGTCGGGTCCGAACCGAGGCTGAGGATAGAATCGCACGACCCTCGCCTGGCACCCCATGTACATCTATCTGAACCGGCGTGTTTACCGCTCCTCGAACGCTGAGTCAGTGAACACCACCTGCAAACGGGATCGGAGAAGTAGACAACGAGGTACATCCGCTCGCACGAACAAGGAAAAGTCGAGGTATGCGCAGTGAGGTGAGGCACATGTACTACAATTACCCACCAAAGACATCCGCATCTGCAGCTGCGTGGGGGCAAGCTAAAATAGAGTCTGTGTAGTGTACAGTGTGGACATGTGGATGTCGTGGTAACAACTGGGCTTATGAGAGGCTTGAATTGAGAGGAAAGTGAAGAGAGATCATGCGTGAAAACAAAATGCTTGTGAGTCTTTCCTCTATTCTGAACAAGAGAGATACAGAATCCATCGGAAGGCGTGGGGGAGAGACGAGGGGTGGGGGACGGGATAGGACGTGGGGAGAGGGGGAGGAGGGTCATGTGTGGGCGTAAATAGCGTCGGTAGAAAATAGCCTGTGTGGAGAGGAACCACGAACAGAAGAAACGTCAGTTCAGGTGCAGTTCCGCCCGGAGAGAGTGAGAGCAAAGAGATAGCAAGAACGCAAAAGCACCCAACACCCAACACCGACACGAGAAGAAAGGTGTCAGGGAGCATCTCATAGCAGACACGAATTGGAAATGCGAACTGAAAAGGACGGGGACGAGCGGCGGGTGGCGGGGACGACCCAAGGACGTGTTTCCGGGAGGTGAGAAACCAGGGACGACGCCTGGTGAGGTGAATGAGAGATGGTCCCAGTGGATGGGATGATGGTGAGAGAAAGCCTGGAACGGGCCATGTCACGAGGCAGCGGCGCTCGGGCAAGTCGAAAGCGGTGGGAAGTGTGGGTCCCACACACACGCCATGCCTCTGATGCTTAGCATCCCTGGTCAAGGCGGTGGAGTGCGGACGTGATATGGCAACTCTGCACAGCGCTACGACATGTCCTCGATGCGATGATCGGTGGAGAGGGAGACGTCAACGCAGACGAAATTCGTTGACGGACAAGGACGACAATGAAGGCAGGCGAAAGCAAAAATAAGAGAGCAAAAGGTGGAGAGGATGGGACTTACCAATAATTGAACATTTAATGTACTCTCATCCAGCAATTCAGCTCGCTGGAGCGTCACCGCCGACCTGCCCTGATATCCGCAGCTGCTCCTGCGCTTCTCTTTCAGCCTCAATCACCTCCGAAGGCGGAGGTATTGACGGGGGGATCTCCGATGCAGACGACGGAGGTCTATTTGAAATCCCAGTTGACTCTCTATCTGATGGCGTTGAACCAGAACCAGAGTCTGTTGTCTGAGCTTCCACCGTATGTAACGAGGAAGCTCGCAAAGAGCTGGGCCGGCCTTGTCGTAGACTAGACTGACTGGCCCGTATGGACACGGGTCGTGATGAGCTGCCATTGGTTTGTGGTGGAGGTGGAGGTTGGGAACTTGCGGACGATTCGTCAATCAGAGGTTCTTCCTGGATTCCTTGCTCTGCCAACGTCGCACGACTCGATCGTCGTGACGGTTGTGCACGCAATTGCGCGAGGTACGCCGCGGAGTGAGAAGCAAGCGCCGCTGGGACGTGCTCAGTTGAGCAAAGATCGCGGGTACAGGTGACGCAATAGCGATACCAAATGAAGGAGGTGGGGCATGGTACCCATACCCATCCTCCGATTCCGGTGGTGGCGTGGGTGGTGGGCGGTCTGCATACGATGCGTCTCCCGACCGATTCGTGTTCCACGACGTCGACGCGAGCGGTGTGTGAACGGGGCTGACAGAGGTCAGCAGAGGCGTGGTTACCTCAGCACTGTCCGGGGACACCGGCGGTAGATACGGAGGCGGTGCAGCTGGCATCGTCCCGGGGAAGTATCGCGGGACAAACGGTGCTGGCCCTTGCATGGGCGGCCCATCCTCTGAGGCATCTGTGTGGAATGAGTCCCTAAAGTTCTGCGCGTGTTCGCCGGTTTCGCGGAGACGGCGATCACGGCGTTTCGCAAGGATGCGACGACGATAGATGGAGAATGCCAGCGAGAGCGAAAGAACCGCGAGGAGTCCAACAGATCCACCTACTGCTCCAGCGAAAGTCGCGATGTTATGCGATTTGGTAGCAGTCGCAGATACGCTGGGTGAGGGTGCAGACGATGCCATCGTAGATGATACGTTTCAGAGTGAACGTCGTTGAGAGTAGGAAGGAGAGTTGAGGAGTTGGCCAGTGTTGTATCAACGTGAAGGTAGAGAGGGGGAAAGTAAAGGGAGGAAGTCAACCCACGTACGAATAGCAAGTTCAGATTAAGGAGCGAATCATAACCAAGAGTACGAGCGTCGCACGTAGAAGCACCGGAGGACGTAGGAAGATTTGAGGAGCGAATGGGAGTAAAGAAATGATCAGCCAATTGAATCACGAACCCGAAGTATAAGCGGAATTTATACGCACCTGGTCGAGCTCGCGCTTGGCCCAGTGGATCCCGCACCAGAAATACTAGTCGGCGAGGCACCAACCGATGAGGTTGACACATCATTTTCTGTGCTGTTCCCACCGTTTGCAAAGCTATCATCTTGCGAATATACGATATAGTCCAGTAGAAACACTGAGTCGGGTCCAACGTCAATCTCAAGTGAGTGAAAACCTTCCGGTAAACCGGATCGCGAATAAACCAAAGCATTGGGCGTGTAGGCAGTGGATGCCGCAGATGCAGCGCTCGCAGTCGCAGATTCTGAACCGGTGTGGCTGTATTGTCCATCTGTCGCAGAATCAAGGTTGAAGGTGAGATTGACGAAAGTCGGCGTGGCGTTCGCTTGAGCAGCGAATAACGGGATCAACGCGTATACATATACGGCAGAACCTGTAACCATTGAAATGAGTAAAGTCAATCGGAGAACACCGATCATACAATCACACTTCGAGGCTCCAGCCTCCATGACATTATGCGCCGAAGAACCAGACGAAGGACAGATAGCAATAGGTTACCACAGGGAGTTTTAGACGCACCGGTGAAATTAAACTGCGCGAAGACAGGCTGGTCCTTGAAGCCCGAGTCGTCGCTATCGAAATTTGGAGTAAAGAAAGGATTGTTGTCGTTATCTTGTCGTTCTTGCAAAGCCATGCGACCCTCAACCTGGTCCGACACGTCTCGTCTCGACTTTCCTCCGTTGTCCTTGTCTTTACCTGAATCTGCGTCTTTGCCCTGGTCATCGGAATCACCATGGTCGTCCGCGTCACCACCTTTGGGAGAAGAAGACGGCGTTGGGGGTGGTGGTGGTGGCGATGATGACGTCGGTTTTGCTGCAGTGTCATCGGCATCAGAACCAGCCGAATCATCTCCATCTACGGTTGGTATTATGTGTATTCCTTCATGCCATGTACTTTGGTATGCCAGGTCCTGGAGGGGAATGAGACATCCGGTACACGGAATGTCGGAAGGGTGCCAAGAAGTAGCAGGGAGAAATGTGATTTGCGAAGAAGCATCGTCAACCGTGACGTTGGTGAACATGGCCGACGCAAACAGTTGCGATCGAAAAGACCGCCGCCACGGCGACGGGTCGAGGCATATAAGGGCTAGAAGTAGCAACGCGGCTGGCACGGAAGATCGTCTGAGGAATAAAAGTCGAATGAACTCGAGTGTAGTACTAATAACTGGATTCAACGACGCACCTCATGTTGCACAAGAACCAAGCCGTATTCATGTGCAAGTTTGATCTGCCTCGGTCGATTTCAGTGCATCCAACCGGCAAGCAATCGCCACTTGACAACAGCAGGAGCAGCTTGTGGAGATGAGGAGAACGAAAGGCGAAAAGAAGCCGGATGGTATGAAGGTTTTAAGAGAGTTTTTCGCTAACAACCGATGCGTAGTCAAGAAGCTCCACTAGCACCGTTTGTTCGAGGTGCGTGAGGATTTACACTATCAGTCGTGAGTTCACCGGCGGGACAGTGATCCTTCGTTTCAAGCGCCACGTGCAGAATGAATAAGTTGAGTGTGAGAGGTCGGAACACAGACCGCCCCTGCACGAAGAGACCGGACTGGTAATAATGGGAGCCGGCATGAGAAGATACGTCGGTTCATCCATGTTCATCATCATAGACACAGTGAAGCCCACTGAAGACCAGGCCTGCCAGATACGAACCAGGGATATGGTAGATGACGGTGGTTCCAAGAATGGACAGCAGCGGGACGACGGTAAGGGCTGTGGTAAACACTGGCATCCCAGGGCATCCCTCATACCATGGGCCGGGGTCATCATTCAGCTACAGCGAGGCATGACCAATAGACATTATGTCTGCGAGTCAAGAGTGTCAGATCTTGAATATTCCCAAGCAAAAATCAAAACGCACCTTGAAAAGCACTGCGCTTCTCACGAACCCGCAGGACTCTAGTGTTCCCATCGCGCTGTCTCTCATGTACCAAAAGTTGGAAGTCAAGAAGGCAGTACCTACTACAGCGGCGAGTGATAGACGTTGGTCAAGCCTAAAAATCGTATAGCCATAGTTCCAGCACCAGCACGACCCAAGAAACAACCTCCCAAACATCGCTCTGATGGTGCCACATTGCGTTTGACCAAATGCAAGATACACTGCTTGACCCCCGGTGATTGGAAGCACCCCATGTCGGACGAGAAGAGTGATTGAACAGGTAATGGTGAAATAGACTCGACGAATGTGCGCACTTTTCCGAGAACGGTGAGTGAAAACTCAATCGACGTGAACGCCAAGCATCCCGCAGCATTAGGAACAAAGTAGATCTATGCAAAAAATCAGAACAGCGAAGAATTATGTGGGAGACGTCGATCTTGCTGTGAAATTGTCGTGTTTGAGCATGGGCAAGAAGAGTAGCTTGCAACTTCAAGGTCGACGTCCATGGTCGAAGTTTTATTCATGATAAGTTAGTTTTATTATTTAAAGACCAGTAATGTAACATAGAATTTGTGATATTGCTTACAACATACTTTTATTTAGTATCAAGTTCAAACTTCATATTGTAGTACTAACCTGATATTATTTCGGCGCTCATCTCAGCCGCTTTGATTCTGCGGCCACTCAAGATCTTCCACTGGCAAGTCGATTTCATGAAAGGTAAAACGCTGATACCTCTCGGAATCTCTCTGGTAAATGCAGTAATTTACACGAGTATACAGGACACCTAACTGTTGCTGCAACACATTGTCAGTAACATACATCATTGTGGATCTCTGACGTTCTCACCGGTTGAACAGCAAGTAACTCGCGGGGGAGGCCGATATATCTCCCCTGACCATATAATCCTCATATTGGATATTCTTGTCTGTGATCTTTACGGACCCCGACCGCTCCCACCTATTCCCATCTACAACGCATGCGCGGGCATCAAGTGCAATACAGATAAGTTCGCCGCGTCCACCTCACGACTGTCACTTCAGATCCTATGGGCTGTCTCAAACGCTATACAAAGCCCGTTGACGGCACCATACCCATACCCGCCTTGCTTTACGAAGATGAAGATCTTCTTGCTGCCCAGGAAGGTCTTGGCATATACGACGGGTGTGTGTCTTTATTTTGGTCGTCTGATTTTTACATTCTTCTGTATCCCGCATCCCTCATGGGTTCGGGCATAGCTGGGATGATATGTGGCAGTTATCCAGCGAGGATCGTCCGGGTTCAACACATGAGAGTGCTGCTTGTTTATGCCTCGAACGTGTTGAGCCTTCCCGTACAATCTGTTCATGGTTCGTGTTTAGGTCATCTTGTGTCGTTACACCAGGACTTGAGTCTTTCCGATTTGGACATATCGAGCCATTTCACCGCTCATTCTGGCGCTTGAAATGTTCTACCTGGATGGAATGACTCTACTCTCCCATTCACGAGGCGTCGTGCCTGCATTATTGTTTATTTTTGTGCTGACTCCTTTCGATTTAACAGGACACAGAAATCCCTACGCCACCAGTCTGGTACCGTACACACAACTACCCACCGACTGTTTTACGTGGACAGCTCGCATCCTGGAACGCGTTCTTTTGCGCTTGACTTGTCTCATGTGTCAAGAACAGAATACTATGCCGGCCTCTTCACCAGTTCTCCGAAAGTAACGCTGTATTTACATCCGATCTCCAGTCCTGCAGAGTCGAAGTCACCGTTCAACACTGCAGGGAACTCCTCTTCCAACGAAGACGCTTTTGGAACTTGGGAGTGTGAAGTATGTAGCCATAAAAATCCACCAGGGCTGAGTCCGGCAGCCTCCAGCATCTGTGCGCTCTGCGGCGTCCCCCGTTCCTCCATCAGACCCTCTGTCGCAGGCCCTGCAGCTTCCAAAGGGAAATTATCGCTGCCCACCCCACATCATCTGTCCACATCGCTTCCATCTTCGTCCGCTAATCTCCTAGCCTCGTCCTCGTCACTCCCCCCCGCCCCTGGCGATGAAGCCCGGGGTGAAAATGGGGAGATACCATGTTCTGCGTGTACGTTCTTGAACCACCCGTCTCTGCCTGCTTGTGAAATATGCGGGACACCTCTTCCGCGGACGCGCAATCTCGCCAACGGACATCTTCCTGCCAAGTCAGCGCCATCATCCAGACCCACGTCTCCGTTCGATGACGATGACGAGGACGATGATAACGACGATACTTCGGAGGGTATCAGGATGCTTCGCCTGAGCTTTAGGAAAGGCGGCGACAAGGCATTTTACGCGGTCATGAGGCGCGGTCTTCTGGGCAAGGGTTGGGAGGTGTGTCAATATAATTATCATCTCAACGTACCGGTCTTCATTTATGCTTGCCCAGGCGAAAGGTTCGGGTAAACGTAGCGGCCCCACAGCCTCTGGACCCGGACAGAACCCAGGAGGCACTTCACATTCAGGAATCAGTAAGTTTTACAAATTTCTTGCAATGTGGAGTTCATTAATTCACCGCTACCGCGACTTCTACAGACGGCCTTTTGCGTACGGTGGAGACGACGGCTGCGACTGCGCAGAACACGATGGAAGATGCGCTGCAAGATCTCGAAGCACTCATGGTGAAGGCTAAAGACATGGTCCGCCTCGCGGAAGACCTAAATGAACGTCTCACCGCGATAAACTCCGCCGCTGCTTCTTCCACCACCACGCAGCTATCCACCTCCAACACACCTGGCGCCACGGCGGTAGAACCAGAAGAAGCGACGTTCATCCGCTCGTCGCTTTCGCAGCTCGGGCTGCAGATGACGAACGCGCCGGTGACGCTCGACATGATACGCGACGAGCGGAAATGGGTGGAAGAGCTCGCGAGGGAGCTCGCTGCGGTGCTTCAGAGCGGGAAAGGGCGAGGTTCTACCGACAGCAGCCGGCGCCGTCGTCAGGGCTCCTGGGACGCGAAGTTGGAGAAGGACGGTGGTATGATGGGCACACGGGGGATCGCCGGTTTGGACGAAATTTGGGGTGGCTGGAATNNGGCCAGAGGCATTGGTCAGTTCACTTTCTTACACGTTGAAGCGCCACAATAGCTCGCTATTCTGGTGGATATGAATGAATGAATGGTGTCGCTGATACGATCCCGTCTTTTTTTTTTCTCTCATTTTGGCAGCCCTGATTCCACCGTCGACCTTCCTGCAAGTGCTTCCTGTGCTGCCGACGTACACATCGCCGCCGATTCATATGCGAACGTTCCCCTCGTCGGGGCTATCCGTACTACACACACCGCCGTACTCCAAAGCCGCCTTCGCAGCGCGAACCGTCGGCTTGCTCACGCTCAGTACGTCTCATTTCCGTTCCGCACCATCCTTCTTTTTCTGTTTCTTTGACATTTCGTTGTCATGTCATCGTAGCTCACGCCAGCTTTTCATTTCTCAGCAGGTCCGAAGACGACCATCGAAGTAGCGCACGAAGAGCATTTACCAATTGGCCTCATACAGGACATGGTCCTCGAAGTCGAAGACGCTGGCGAGATCTGCAGAGACGGCGGAGGCGGCGGTGTCGACCTCTTCGGCAGTGGCGGCAATAGCGGTAATGCTGGGAGTGAAGTGAGGTGGTGGGTCAACGTGTTTCGCGGGTATGTGTGGGACGGGCAGGCGTGATCACGGTGTCGGACATATGTCGTTCTACTAGAAATCCGAATGCTCATTCTGCGTATGTTTTTTTTTTCCCATTCCTTTCTCATTCAAGGTCATTATGAACCGACCTCGGACTCCGGTGTGACCACTCAATACGGCAGTCTACTTCCGAATCCTCACCCCACCACCGCGCCACCGAACCCTAGATTCCTGTCCTAGAATCCTGTTATCCTGAAGCCTCCACGGCAATCGACATCTCAAACCTACCGGAGCCACATCCCTCAGGCTCAAGACCCTTTCTGTCACCCAGTACCCAGCGTCATGATCAGAGCGCAACATGAAGCATGAACGTTGAACTGTGAAGGGTGAAGAACCGAATGGCGCAATCTCCGAGTCCGATTGCCTGCAGGGAGAGGAGGGGGAGGGGGGGGGGGTGCTTGGGTGGTGATTACGACCCCCAAAGCCCGCTAGCCTGAACCTGAACGCCTCAACGCCTCACTGCCTCACTGCCTCTCTCTGTGTGTGTGCGCGCGCGTGTGTGTGTGATCAGGGCAGAGCGACTGAATGAACTGGATAGACTGCGATGTGTGATCGACGCGGAGGGTGCGGTGTTTCAGATCACTGGTACTTTACTGTGTGTGATCGGAAACGAGGATCCGTCAATGGAGACGGTGCACCCCATCCTTCCTTCTTTAAATTCCCTTCTTCCAAGTTGTAACTTGTCGTCAGTCATGATCGTGTACACAGCATTCTAATCGGCCACGGCAGGCCGGGGACAGAGGAATAGGATATGATAGATAGAATATCGTTATTCATTGCCATACGCATGCTACACAAAAAATAGGGAATAGGGAATAGACACAATTGCAAAAACCAAAACCAGCCACCCTCATCCAACATCAGACGTCGACTCCGATAGAGGAACTTTAGAAAAGAGGATAGTATAAGAGACGCAAATCCAGAATGGAGACAAGAACTTGAACTATAAGCTATACGTTGGGGGTGGTGTGGGCGGACGAGGTGTGGATGGATGGGAGAAGACTACGACAAGGGAGTATGTATGTACAACAAACAGTCACAAAAAAGAAGACATGTTCCACGAGAGACGAAGACAGACAGACAGACAGAGCATGAAGCGACCTAGCGCCAAATAATTAGCACGATAGATAACATGTGGGATAGTAGTACGCAAATTCAGAAACGAGTGGATGGGATGGATGGATGGATGTGCAAACAAGACAAACGGAAGCAGAAGAACCGAGGAGACGAAAGATCTCTCTAGCTCTAGTTTAGACGAAGACGTAGTATAGTAAAGAATAGACGGGCAGCAGCCTTAAACAAACAGAACCGAAACACAGGACGAGGGCGAAAGGCGGACAGGGATTGAGTTTTTGATACAGCGGGAAGATAGTGACAGATAGATGGGGTTGAGGATGGGGTCGGAATGATGATGATGGACAATTGGGATGATGATAGGATAGGATAGGACAAACGACATACAGACACAAGGAAAACAGAAGACGAGCGTTCACTCCCCCTCTCAATAGCTCGAAACAAAGTTCGCGCTCGCAGAGTGTGGGGACACGGGGTGATGACGATGGGGGGAGCGTAGGAAGATGAGGTGGAGGGGGGATAGAAGGGAAGAAAAGTAGGATTATACGACCGTTCGGAAGAATGAGATAGTACCATAAACGATTAAAAAACCGCGCAGCTGTAGATGATTTTTGTAGTCGTCGTCGTCGTCGGGGGGGAGAGGGGCAAGGATAAACAAACACACAAACCAAACACATAAACAAACCGAAAAAAAAAATCCATAGAATCGTCGCCGTCGTCGAAAGGAGGGATAGAAACCTCACATAGTAACCGGATGCGCACCATGCGCCATCGTCGAATAGAACGCCGCGCTCGCATCCGCACCAACGAACTCCCCAGGGATGCCCATCCCCGCATACACGTCTCCCGCCCTCGGCACCTCCTCCGCCTGGCTATACCCCACCCCGACGCCGCCAAATTGCATGGGCGACTCCGTCCGATACAGCGAGCTCGTGAACGCATCCGCCGGGTCCATCGCCTCCATATGCAGCATCTGCTGCATCTGGTCCTGCAACTGCTGCCCCGCCGAGCTCGACCGCGAATGGTGCTGGTGCGGGCTCGCGCGCATCATATGCTGCGCCTGGTGGTGGTGGTGGTGCTGGTCGTACGCCTCCAGCGGTACGTTATAGTGCATCGGGCTCGACTCCGCCGACTGCGACACCGCAGCGGAGACCGCGTACGGGTGGTAGGACCGTGATGAGGCAGAGGAGTCGGGGATGGCTGCGGTGTACGACCGTCGTGCGCCGTCTGGATACCGACCCACCGAGGGAGTAGCGCTCCGATGGCGTCGGATGGGACCGGGGCCGCCGCTGGCGAGACCGTTCAGCTCTGGAGGGTACAGCGCGCCATGGTCGAACGCCGCCTTGTGCGAGGGCGCAGAGACGGAGGTCATGTAATCGCTGAGATGGGATGATCCGTACGAAGACGAGGGCGTCATGCGAGGCTGTGGTGAAGGCATGCTCGTGGTGCTGAAAACCGGACTAGGCTGAGCGCGGAGGGTAGCCCACTGAACACCGGGGGAAGTCTCGTGAACGAAAGAGGAGTCCGGCGCAGCGACGACGCTCGCATCGGGGAAGAACACGTCCTGCACATCGTCGTGCTCGTCGATCGGGTGGGCGACGTGTGGCTGTGAGACGGGACCCTGGGGAACGACAAGCCCCTCCTCGTCGCCCTGCACCTCATGCACCTGACCCTGGATCTCCACCTCGCACATCTGCATGTCCGGCATGTTCCCGTACCCCATCGCCCCGAACGCGTCCTCCTCGCCCTCCAGCTCGCCCTCAAGCTGCTGCTCCTCGCTCCCGCTCTCCGCTCCGCCCTCGTCGTCCGCGTGCTCCCCGTCCCCACGCAGGTGCGTCCGGAAATGCTGGTTCAAGTTATCCGACCGCGAGAAGCGCTTCCTGCACTTCGTGCACTGGTACGGCCGCTCGAGCGTATGCGTCCTCAAATGCCGCTTCAAATGCTCCGCGCGCGCGAACATGCGTCCGCACGAAAACAAAGGACACACGAACGCCTTCGTCTTGGTCGCCGGGAGCGTCGACATTGGCTCGGCAGTCGTCGGCCACCCCGCATGCGGGTCGAACGCAGGCTGCGTGTTCGAGCGCGTCGGCTGGTTGAACGCCATAAGCGGGTACGTGTTGTGCCGCTGGTCCGCGTGGACACGGTGGGGTGGCATATGATGATGGTAGCCATTCGGGAGAGAGATGCCGCCTTCAGGCATCATCACAGACGCGGGGTGCAGAGGCGCGGGGGGATACTGGAGACCGCTCGAACGGGCTGACACCCCGGGGCCGGTCAAGCTCGACATGTATGACGCAGTAGGGGAGGGACCACCGTGGACTGACGCGGAGACTTGCATCGCCCGGCGCTGACGCTCCTTCTGGGTGGCAACGAGATCCGGGTTGGACTGGGGACCAAAGTCGCCTCGGGCTTGAGCAAGGAACATATCTGCTGCGCTCATCCGGGTCGTGTCCCGACCATACCTGTCAATCTGGGGCTCGGCCATCCGCATACCGTACATGCCGCCAAAGTCATCAGGAGAATCACGTAGATGGGAGGCCACGGCCGAAGGGGAACGACGTGACTTGGGGACTTTCTTGCGACGCTGCTTGTACGTGGGAGATCCCTCAAACAGAGAGAACATCGAGAAGAACGCCGAGTTGGGCCCGTTAAGGGCCAACGGCTTCTTGCGCTTCCCATCCTCGTTGGTGGAGCTGTAATGCTCGTCAGCCTCGGAGGAAGACGCCTCCGCGTCGGAATGATGCTTGTCGGAGGAAGCCTTGTCCTTGGGGTCGTCGCCGTCCTCGTTATCGCTCATCGCCTCGTCCGCCCTGCGCACAGCGGCCTCCAACTCGCTCTCACCCTCCACGCCCCCCTGCGCCTTGCTGAACTGATCGTACAGCGATCGCTTGGGATCGTAAGTGAAGGACGCAGCGGGCTCACCCACGACCATAGTCGTAGGCTCCAGGCCCATCTTCTCACGCTTAAGATCGCGTTCGAGGGCATCAAGGAAAAGGCGGTCGTGGGGGACGGAGAACCTGCGAGGAGACTGGGTGTGAGTAAACTGTACGGCATCATGCGATGATCATGTGGATATGTGCCACGTACCAGTAGAAAACCTTCTGCTTCTTTTGGGTGCGGATGCATTGGTACTTGAATAGCAGATCAAGGAAAGGCGACTGTAAGGGTTTCGTATCAGCACCAGGGACATGATCGACGTGATGATGAGAAGGTGGATGTGCCATCGTATGCATGCACGCAGATATCCGGAAAGCGCAAACCGAAGACTCACCTTGGGCTCTTCGAGACACGCATCGACACCAGGCTTCAGATTCCGCAAATCACTGAACACTCCCTCCTCGAACTTCTTCATGTTCTTGACCGGTCGGCCGAACGCCTCGAATCGGAAGACGAGAGCGCGTACGATGTCCGTGCCCGTGATGTGATAGAGACCGCCCCAGAGGATGCAGGACACATACTCGGAGTTTGGGAGCAGGAATCTGTTGAGGGCAGGATGGGCCGAGTTGGGATGTCCGAGTGGCAAGGCAGAAGGGTCGTTAGACGCGAGGCCTGTGCCATCAGCGCTCCATCGCGAGGGCGCCGTTGCGAGGAAGAACTTGAGCCGGTCGAGATGGGCGAGCAGCTCCCGCTCCTGATGGGTGAGGGGACGACTGAGGCCGGGAAATGCGTCTGCGAAGCTGTCGGATGAGCCATGGAGGGAGCCCTGGGAGCTCGGCGGGCGCGGATGCGAATCTGAAGACGAGCCGTCTCCGGAGAAGTCCTCCGAGAGATGCTGTACAGGGACGACGGGAGGCTGCGGGGCAGTTCGCAGTGGGTGGGCTGTCTCTTCCTCGGGCTCATGGTGCGGGGTCGAGTGTGCGGTCGAGATGGAGAGGGAACTAGGCCCGCTCTGGCTGAAGGACTGGGCGAGGAGCTGGTGGTCGGGGTAGAAGTCGATGCTGGTGTGGGGGGAAGGGCGTGAGGAGTGGCCAGGGTGGTTGTAGGCGACTGGATTCATGGTGTAGTGGTGAGGGTTGGCTACTAGAGTGTCCATTATAGATGCGAGTAAAGTTTGATGGCGGCTGCTGGAGGCTGTATTTCGTGATGGTATAACTGGGGACGAATGGAGGGTGAGCCGGGCTGCGATGGAGAGGGTGGATGGACGTACTTTAGTGTTTATGTTGCTGTGAGGAGGGAAGCGAACGTCGGAGGAGGATGAGCGAAGGGAGTGGAATTAAGTAGGATTTGCACATACAAGTTGACTGAAAGAAGGAACCTATTTGTCGGGTCCTCGGGTGGTGAAAAGCACTGGATTTACCGATTAGCTGGATATAGGGGGGGCAGTCGGCGGTGCGTAAGCAGCGCCAGTAGTGGCTTATGGGCGGAGTAAAAATAATCAGCGGGGTGGGAGGGAGGGAGGGGGGAATGGGAGTACCTGAGTGTTTAAGGATACGAGGGAGGCCACCGAGGACGTCGACGTCGACGACGACGGGAACAACGACGACGAGAAGGAGGAAATGGGAAAGAAAGAAGGGAGAGGAATGAGGCGAATCAACGTTTGCCGGTCCAGATTATATCTTAGCGAAGAGATGCTGGATAAGCGCCTGTGGCTGGCTACTCTCCGTTCTTGGCGAGGAGAATCGTAGTTTTCTCAGTTTCTCAAGGCCATCTCCGGAGAGTGAAGGTCGTAGGGCATCGCACACAATTACCAGTCATAACTTAACACCCTCGGCAAACAAATGAGAGGTGTTGTTGAGTAGCCGTCCGTCGGCATTGTCGCCCCTTCCGGAATGATCGACAGCTCAGTGCTTGGCTTGCTTTTTGGCTCCTGCCGGGCTTGACCTCAGCGTCGACGTCTCCCTCGATCCTGGCTTCCCGTATCTCGGATTCCAAAAAACACCTCCCAGGAATTTGTACCCCACTTTCACCCCCGGATCCAAAACTATGCTGACTTCAGCTGACGATCGACAGAGCAACATAATATTGGGCATGACATTCACGTTATGCTTCCGCGGTAAGGTACGGGGATGAGCGAGTCGGCGACTCGGATTCATTCTGCGCTGGGCTGGCCGTCATACTGTACACATCGACCGATGTACACGCAGTCGAGCCCTTAGTGAGTGCATTGGCGGGTGTAAGCAACCCTCTCTTCCGAAATTCACCACGCCCACTCTCCCTCGCCACCCCGGGCCACCCATTCGTATGGAAACATGAAACACCCACCCCTCCAATCCTCGTCTCCACGGTGACCAGCCTCACCGCTACCTGTACATTTCCAGGCAACGTTTGAGCGAACAGGATAGGGGCCATCAGGAGCGAAATCCACCCCCCCCCCTCAACCTGAAACACCAAAACGCAGCAAGGAGGGAGGGGGAGGTAGCTATAGTAGCCAATCGGGAGCATTTTCTTTTCGTGCGGCGGTGGGATGTGCCGCCCTGGCCGGATTGGGAATTCACCGAACTGGCAGGAGATTGCAGGCACAGCCGTTCCGGCGACATTAGAGAGAGACATTGTGGATGGAGGTTTAGATACCGGGACTCGATGGGCCGAGTGGCTACAAGTAGTAGGTCGTACGCACGCGTCGAGTCTCGACACCCACGCGGGAAAAGGAGGAGGTCCAGAGATGGCAAAATGACATGTGGACAGATGTATGTCGTGATCAGAACACTCATGCCAGTACTCCGCAGAGAAAGAGATAAGAGCAGAGAATGGTTGGACGTCGGACGTTGACAGCAGGATATTGACGGTAAATCGGCACCCCGTACCCCTAGACGAATGAACTTGAACTGAACTGTTGGTGTCGGCGTACGCTCGCGAAAAGAGGATACAGCAAGGAGTCCCGTCGACGCCACTCACTTGACACTCACCATCACACTCACCACCCAATCTTAAAAGCCTCGCACATAAAACCCGGCGTCTTCTGCCTCCCTCTTCTTACCTCCCTTCACATCCACACACGCGCCACAGCAGAGACTCAGTACTCAGGCTCAGGCTCAGGCCTCAGGCCTTAGATCCCGGGGGCTCAAATATAATCTCCAGATCGAAAAAAAATAGGTTTATGTTCCTAGACGCGCCGCCGGCTCCTAAGGGGGATGGGATACCAATATTAAATCCCGACGTCATTAAATGTGGGTATACCGGGGACTGGTGGGCGTTGCGTCGTTGCGTCCGGCGAGTCGTGAATGCCAAAACCTTGAGCCGTCAGAAGCTAGAAGCCGATGCGTGGAGGGACGTATATGTTAGACACGCCGTGCCACTGGATCCGAACTCCAAGAGGCGAATCACCCGCCATATTGTGCGGGGCCAGAAAGTCTGGGCGCGATCAACCGTCCGAGAAGCTTGAGAAGCTTGTGGGATGCATGCGTTATGCCCAGATGTCAAATGTCTAAACGAAAATGAGAAGATGAGAAAGTGGGAAAGCCGCAGGTCCCGACTGTGTTCCTCACTCAGTACGAGATCGCGTGTTTCTCATGAAGAGTGAAATAGACGGAAGGATCGGTGTAGGAACTAGGAACGTCGACGGAGCGGGGTCTGCTGGGATCGAGGAACTTCGACTTGGAAGCTTGAAGCGTTGCTGAGCGTCGTCGGTAGAGCAGAAGCAAGTTGAATGTTGAAAGGTGAATTTGATGGTAAGTATATGTTGCCGCCAATTCCACGTCGGTTTTCGTACGCAATTTGAGGTCCCGTGTCGGCAACGAGCTAGACGTCGAGTTATGCATCCGCGTACATCATGAGCGGGAGCGAGGCTGCTTTGAGAAAAAAAAAATTCGCTGTAATTTCTCGTGTGCGCGCACTGATAGCGAGGGCGGACTACAAATTGTACGACATGTATTCATTGCGCTCATAGATGGTGTGCCCGCCCGCCATGTGGTGAACCAGGAGGTCAAAAACTCCGTCTCGGGCACGCCAGTCGTGCACGCTGGAAGCGAGCAAGAGGCGGTAAGTCGGACGGATATCTTTTACCTGACAAGGAACGGACGTACTGAGGAACCTGAAAGAAAGGATCTCGTAACCCTGCACGTGCGCGGAGAGTGACCGCTATCAGGCTTCAGCTATCAACATCGATGGACTGCCGTAAGATCTCAAGTAAAATCATCCAGAACGGGATGATTGTCAGTGAGCGCAACGGTTTCCGCTGGAGACTGGAGTGCCGTAGTACGAAGTCACGGAGCGCCGCTGACGGAGATAACGCACAGATCATGCGCCAGGGGTTTGTGTATGTAGATACGAACAAGGTCGCCCAAGCAGATGTGGTGCGGTATCGGACCCGTCGTGGGTTGCCATGAGAGTTATGGCGTTCCCATAGAGATGGGTCTGAGAGACAACAGGTGAGCGGCCCGCGGGAAGCTTGAGTGAAGCTTGAGTCCAACAAACCGTTTCTTTGAGTGCAAATGGCGTCGGGGCCGGCGGTGAAGAAGAGTCGCTCAAGTTCAGGAGAAGCTACCCCGCAAACGCAGATACTTGGACGTTGGACGTCGTTGCTATGTATGGGTGCCCCTGTAACTGAAAAAAAAAATTGACATCATCTGTTGATCACGGGTCAGCGTTGCACCCTCGCAGAATCAAAATTATGCTTTGACCGTACGTGTGTCCTGCTCGTGAACGACTTGTATATGTGGTGTTTTTTTTTGAATGCGGAGCGTCATAGACCACGACCTGCGCGGATCGTGAACGTGGCGTACACCAGCCGTATGCTGTTCCCAATTTCGGTAACCACCGAGCCTCCATACGCGTTGTGTGCACGAGCTGAGATCGATCACAGAAGCTGCGTCTGAGTCCGTACGTGCCATCCAACCAAGTTAGCCACGTCACACGAAGAAATTGCAAAATTGCAGAACTGAAGGGACGACAGACCAGGCTTCAGGGTGGAACATGATCGTAAGGAACGAAGTATTGATCTCTACCACGGAACAGGCGTTCAACGGAGGCCGTAGGCCTCATCTAGCAATCTAAAGACGCTTTCAGAGACACGTGCATCACGAAAGCGGTACTGCGATGTTTAAAGTGCACGTACGGTGATTCCGGACGTGCATCTGCATAATGAAAACCAATGGGACCATTGGGACGCATGGCTGATGGGGCCCCGAGAGATCCGAAAAGCGATGTATTGGGTTCACCATATCAAACATCATCATTCAAGGTCATGACGAAGAGCGCTTGGCGGTGGTTGTAGTAGAGTTCAGCTGCGTCGTGGCCACTGAGAGGCTAGGTAACGTTTGCAGTGTCTGCAGAAAATTGCAAAGGGGATGATCCTCGGGTTCTGAAAGAAGATGAGAGGGAGAAATCATATCAGCGTATGCGCTATTGCGTCCGAGAGAAGGTGACGAGCTCACGTACCTATAGCTAGGTTCGTGTCCTTCCCAAATTCTTCTCCGACGAGGGTGGGTCAATGCAATGCAGCGTGAAGACCGCGAGCAAAGTTACTTGGGGCTTCGTTGGACCTGAATTCAGAACTACCGACGGTATTGCGAGTACCTGGCTGAAAGAAGCGAAAGTCTCCGGAGTTTCGATTCGGACCCAGACTTTCATGAGTTTTCGGACAGAAAGCGGAGCGGCATGTCGTGTGCATAAAATTGGAGCTCATCAAGTTCTTCAATAGTGTTGGCGGAAGTTCGAAGACTGAGCGAGTGAAAGAGAGAAGTTCATCTGAATGTTCAAGATTGCAGCCAGCATCGGCATGGGTGAGACTGACTTCGGCATCCTTCAAGCGCCCACCACTCCGATCATTCGCGGCAAGCGAGTTCGTTCAAATGAACAATATACCTCCCAAAGGTATGTGCTCATGTGGAGGTCCTCTCATGAGATAACATTTGCCCTAGTGCGTTGCCTATTCCTGATATCTTGCGCTCAATGCTGATTTCGAAACGAGGTTGAACCGGCGATAGCAAGGCAGTCCGAATTCGATTTACTGCAAAACATACCGCTTATACCCGTTCTGTGGGGATCATTCGGACAATTCGACATGTACTTACGCTGTGCATTGGCATGACATGCTGTCGGACTTCTCTTTAGACAGCTGCAGCCTTGGCGTGTCCAGTTTGAACGGCGATGACACTGACATCAGCCCAGAAAACAGCCATTGTCATTTGAAGAAGTGCGACGTTCCAGTATCAGACATGGTACCTTGCTGGTATGTTTGTTTTCCATTCTGCATGCCAGTACAGATACCGCGGTCAGTCAGGTCCCATTCCAAATAGCGTATTCTCCCGCTTTTTTGAACTTTCAGACGTGAAGGCTAAGCTTGTAGTCACGTTTCACCTTGCACGTTTTCCTGCGTACCTTTCATCAGGCAGCTCACACACATTTTCTACAACAGGTGCACATGTTTTCGGGGGAAGGTATTCTGATACAAACAAGACGATGTTTTCGAGGACAGATGCTAGCGATTACGGGAGAAGTTCAGTCGTCGGGCAGACGCAATGTCTCGGTGTATGTATATGTGGCGAATGTCAGGCGGTCACTTGCTGAACATTTGTTTTCTAGACATCATCTACTGAAGACTTTACAGCTTGACGTTGACATACCAAATTCAAGCTTCAATCGCAATGCGGAGTTCCAAGTCGGGATCCTTCGGAATGTAGTACCACTAAGTAGCAAGCCGACTGATGGCCCGCACTGACTTCAAGCCTTTGTGTAAGCACTCAACGTCGGATATTTGAAGATACTGATTCGTGAAGCGTTGGAGGGAACACAGTCACCACTACTGGCCCGGTCTAGCCTGAGCCTGGTTTCGGGCTTCGGTCACTCCGGTCGACGTCACAGTCAGCGACTCAGCGTACGTCGGAGGCGCACGGCCGTCGGCGGTGCATAGAGTCGGAGCGCTCGTGTTATTTGTGCATGTTTGGCAAGAGCTTTGCGGGCCGGATGCTCCGCTGATACCAGACAACTGTTGACGTCGGATGGGTGAGTACTCTTTGCTTCTCGCCACCATCGACCCGTTCGACGACCTACGATGAGGCACGTGAGTATTAAGAACACTGTATGCGTGCTTCCACCTTCGATCTCACGGTTTTTTGGTTGTAGGACATTGTCTTCGTCAGAATCTCTCATTGTACAATTCCGAAACCGAGCCTGAGGATTGTTCACGACTCAGACTTTATGTCGACAATGGGCAAGGTATGTTTTACGCGTAGACATAAACTTTTTCACATGGATACAGTGCCTACGCGTATCTTTGAGAATGGTACAACCTAGTATGTTTAGACAGTGGTACTCTGCACTCGGTCTTATACCGGAACTCTTTCATCTAACCTCTCGGGAATGTCATGATACCATTTGGGCGCAATGTTTATTCCGAACGCCACTAGGACGCAATGTCGTACCGAAAGGCTTACGAGTATAAAGTACTACTGGCTCTCGTATGCGTACCGACTTCCGTATTGTTTGCGAAACGGCTACAATAAAGTCAGCACGTCTCTCTTCTCCCAGTATCTCATTTCCGAAGTACCTGCTGTTCTTGTACCAACATTGGACGATCGTCGTTGCGATGCTTAATCTCATACCGCCGCGGGACCTGAGGGAAGCTAGTTTCCCCGACTGGAGTGCAAACGGAAGATTCTATGGCTTGTGGGGTCACTTCTGCTTGTGATTGCGAATGATAAGTGGGTTGAAATGCAGCTTCTTTACCGGTTGTAGGGCCGTTTGTGCCACACTAGTGCTCTTGGGTGCTCTTGGATGCATACGTTCGTTGATCTGTGCCCTCGATGAGAGATTGTAGTACCACTGTGACCCCTCGTGGTTGTCCCAATGTTCTCCAGAGATGTTCTGGGGCTGCAATGAACTTAGTCTGCGACGAACTTCTTCATGAAAACGTAAGACGAAAGGACTAGAATGAGTTGGAATGTATGGACTTCGCAGGGCCGAAGATGCGCTTGTGACTGGCCTGGGACGGGCGCCTGAACAGAGTAGAACACTCTGGCCTTTGAACGGTGGTGAGCTCCATGGCGTCACTAATGGCCAACCGAGCATCCCCATTCCCTTATAATCCCCCATAGCTCTCGCCCACATTGCACCATCACTCTCGTCGTCGCCGCCCTTGGTAGTCTGATCGCCGGCGCCCGACGTGGACAAACGTTCTGGGCAGACAAATCGGCTAACCCCCTAAAACACCCCCTAGTTTACGCTCTTCTACGGCGAGCGCGAACGTCGACTTCTATACTGCTCTCAAGATGACCTCCATCATCGATCCCTCGACAATTGGGAAGCCCAAGCATGCTGCTCGTCGCAGACATGTTAGGACGCTGACAGGTACGTTTTCCCTGTTTTGGCTGCATATATGCGTGAGGTGGACCTCGGTTGATTGTTCGTATAGGATACACTCCGGAAGTAGATGAGAAGGGCGTGGAGAAGTGGCCAAGGGGAGAGGAGAAAGTGTGGAAAGACGGTCTCCGTGGTGTCGACAAAGGTATGCCATATTCTCGATTTGCGTTTGGGTATATCTGGAACGCATCCCACGCTGGTAGTCCCATATATGCGATGAGCATGCGAGGCATTGTCGTTTTTGAGACAATTCCGTGCGCATATATCCACAAAGTATGCATGCACTGTCGCCCCTTTGACTTCTAAGCCAGGAGACGCTGTCCGAGTACTGCAGTACTGATTCGCTAACCCTACAGATATCCCTGATATTACGAAGTCTTTTGTTCACCATGTGCAGACGTCGCTTGCACGGCAGGCATACAATCTCGATGAAGCCGGTGCCTATCAGGCTGCCGCCTTGTCAGCGCGGGATAATCTCCTCGTATGTGCAGATTTACGCTATGACAGCTGCAACTCTACTGACAATGCATACCAGGTGAACTGGAACGAAACTCAGCTGCATTTCAATGCTAAGCCTACCAAGCGGGCGTACTACCTTTCGCTCGAGTTTTTGATGGGCCGTACTCTCGACAACGCACTTCTCAATCTCGGTTTGAAGGACAAGTATACCGACGGTATCAATAAGCTCGGCTTCGGTCTCGAGGATCTGCTCGAGCAGGAGCGCGATGCTGCTCTAGGTAATGGTGGTCTTGGACGATTGGCTGCCTGCTATTTGGATTCTAGTGCCAGTCAGGAGCTCCCCGTCTGGGGTTACGGTTTGAGGTACCAGTACGGTATCTTCCAGCAGCTGATTGGACCTGATGGAAGGTGGGTTTGCTGTCCTTTTTGATGACTCTGTATCAGCGTCACAGAGGTTGTTGAGGATGTCATCCTGTCCAAGTCGATGAACTCGTCACCCTGTGTTAACTGTCTATTTCTGATCTCTATTTTGCGATCTCACTGCCGTAAAGACCGCCGATGTTTGTCGGGATCTTGTCGTTTTCTCACTGCATTTATTCTGCTCGCTTCTCGTTCCTGTCCACTTCCAATCGGTACTTATCACTGCTTCTTCTCCCGCAGTCAACTCGAAGCTCCCGATCCTTGGCTCCAGCACGACAATCCCTGGGAGATCCCTCGTGCAGATGTCACATATGAAATTCGCTTCTATGGACACTCGGAGCGGGTTGATGGCATGAAGGCGGTTTGGAGTGGAGGTCAGGAAGTCCTTGCCATGGCATACGACGTGATGATTCCTGGTTATGATACTAAGAACACGAACAACTTGAGGCTCTGGGAATCCAAGCCCAAGAGAGGATTCGATCTGAACAGCTTCAACGGTATGTAGCGTTGTGGTTGTTACGTTGTTGAGATGCTGACGACGTTTTGAATTATGTAGCTGGTGACTACGAGCGTGCAGTCGAGTCTTCCAACAGCGCGGCCGCCATCACGTCGGTCTTGTACCCCAATGACCACACCACTTGTGTGTATTTCTCGGACTTGCTCTATCGAGTTTCGCTAATACAGGTCGATTTACAGTCGGTAAAGAGCTCCGTCTCAAGCAGCAGTACTTCTGGACCGCGGCCAGTTTGAGTGATATCCTTCGTCGCTTCAAGAACCTCGGCAAGCCCATTGGCGAGTTCCCCGAATGTGAGTATTACGCAGTCAGTCACTATACGACTTTTGGATGCTCATATTGTGTTCCACAGATGTCTCTATTCAACTGAACGACGTGCGTCTATCTCTGCCAGTTATTCTTCGCTCAACATACTGAGTGTCCTTTAGACTCACCCAACTCTTGCCATCCCCGAGTTGATGCGTATCCTCGTTGACGAGGAGGACCTCTCTTGGGACTCCGCCTGGGACATCGTTACCAGGACGTTCTTCTTCACTAACCATACTGTCTTGCCCGAGGCTTTAGAGGTGGGTGTACTCTCAGGGGCTTTGATGCTTGACAGGGACTATGACAGGGACTAACCCGGATTTCTTGCAGAAATGGCCCGTTACTTTGATGCAGCAACTGTTGCCGCGTCACATGCAGATCATCTTCGATATTGTGAGTCTATGTAACGTTTCGTCTTTCAGTACTTGCTGACCTTCTCTACTTAGAACATGTGAGTTCACTTGAAGCTTCATAGCTAGAATCGTTTCACGAACAGATAATGCTGTATTCAGGATCTTCCTCCAAGGTACGCTTTTTAGATCAGTAGAGTCATCGCGGATCACTGATAGTTCTTCGCTATAGCTGTTGAAAAGAAATTCCCTGGAGACCGCGACAAGCTTGCTAGGATGTCTCTCATCGAAGAGGGATTCCCTCAGAACGTGCGCATGGCCAACTTGGCATGCATCGGTAGTCGCAAAGTCAACGGTGTCGCCGAGGTACGCATACCCCGTCTCTTCGTTTCTGATCTGTGTTGCTCACGCGAATGCATGGCTTAGTTGCACAGTGAACTCCTCAAGGCGACGATCATGAAGGACTTCGTGGAGTTCTTCGGTACCGACAAGTTCTTCAACGTGACCAACGGAAGTATGTAGTCCCCCACGCATATCATTAATGAGCGACAAACTGACCTGTTCGTTTCAGTCACTCCTCGTCGGTGGTTGGATCAGTGCAACCCGCGCCTGAGCCAGCTTATCTCGGAGACTCTCAAGCTTCCCAAGGCTTCCTTCTTGAAAGATCTCAGTCAGCTCGAGGTAGGTTTCTATATCCGTGGTATATATTTACGCCACGTTATTAAGTCGTAATTCATAGGGATTGCTCAAGCATGTCGACGAGCCAGGTCTTATTAAGAAGTGGGCTGCCGTCAAGCAGAGCAACAAGGAGCGTCTTGCGCACTATGTTGAGACCACAACTGGCCACCAGATCAACACCCAAGCAATGTTCGATGTGCAGATCAAGCGTCTGCACGAGTACAAGGTTTGTCTTGGATGACCACAGATTTGGGGTGTGTACTGAGTAAGTACCGGCATTGTAGCGTCAAACTTTGAACATCTTGGGCGTTATCTACGTGAGTGGCATCCGAATGTTTCAGCTTGTGTCCAGATACTAACTCCAGGATTCATGTTCTAGCGATACTTGAAGATTAAGGCTATGACTCCTGCTGAGCGCAAGAAAGTGAACCCGAAGGTCGTGTTCTTCGCAGGAAAGGCTGCACCAGGATGTGAGTATCCTCTTCGCTTGGCGTTCTGGTTCAATGCTGACCCCTGTCTCTCCTCTCACAGACTACATCGCCAAACTCGTAAGTGGTCCTGACGTATAATTCCACACGATTGTGTATCTCATCACCCTACTACAGACCATCCGTCTCATTGTCAACGTGGCCCGTATCATCAACGTTGACCCCGATACCAAGGACCTCCTCAGTCTCTTCTTCCTTCCCGATTACTCGGTCTCCCTTGCTGAGATCCTCATCCCGGCGTCGGATATCAGCCAGCACATCTCGACTGCTGGAACCGAAGCTAGTGGGACTTCTAACATGAAGTTCTGCTTGAACGGAGGTTTGTTGGTCGGTACCGTCGGTAAGTACTTTGAGAGCCTTATGGCAGACATTTGACGCGGACTGACATTGACCTTTCGTAGATGGTGCCAACATTGAGATCGCGGAGGAGGTTGGCGAACAGAACGTCTGTGAGTAGCAGCGTGTCCTTGCTCTTGGTTCCGATCGTTGTCTCACCTCTTTCATTCCAGTCTTCTTCGGTCACTTGACCCCTGCTGTTGAGGACCTCCGCTACCAGCACATGTACCACCCTGTTCCCATTGAGCAGAAGTGCCCTGAACTCGCGAACGTCATCAACGAGGTCTCGTCTGGACGTTTCGGCGATGGAGGTGTCTACGAGCCGTACGTCTTCACCTGCCTTAGCTATGAGTTGTGATCGTTGACCAAGATATTCTCTTAGGTTGTTGAACACCATCCGCCAGAACGATTACTACTTGTTGACTGAGGACTTTGACTCTTGTACGCTGCACTTTCCTTTGACCACCGAGATTTTGGCAACTGACTTGTATGCATAGATATCAAAGCTCTGAAGCTTGTAGACGAGGCATACCAGGACCGCACTGAGTGGATTAAGAAGAGCATCCGCACGACTGCCAAGATGGGCAAGTTCAGCTCTGACCGTGCCATCCAGGACTACGCTCAGGAATGCTGGGTACGTTATCTCCAATCACGTCGACTTCTACATCGTTCTGATCTAGATCCTGCACAGAATATCGAGAGCAACAAGCTTCCTTAGAATGTCCGACAATTCGTTCAAGAATATACATGTGGTCGTCGAGAGTGCAGAGTATATTGCAGAGGATGCAGTGAGGTGAAATGTGTATTAAAAAGCTCGCGCTGTTTGAATGTCTGTTGTTTGTTGCCATACGTGGAACGAGACGAATGAAGTTGCTGTCAAGAAGACTCATTCCCAAGCTACAATAAAAAACACAGAAGGGAAAGTGAGTGAGAGCCCAGGCGAGCGAACGAGAGTGGGGTCAGAGACGAACGAATCAGACGAATGAACCAGGAATCCTGTACTAAGTAGTAAGGACCAGAGGTAAGTAGGGCCGAGCATACAGCATTATCCAAAATCATGGCTTCTCTGGGGGGAATGATGAACATAAGACGAGGATATACGGAGACGTCGATCGACAGACTGGGACAAATGGAGGGGGTAAAAAGTCCTGCGAGTAAAATAAAGCGGGCCTTGGGGTATGTACGATGCATGCGCACGAACGCGTATGAGAAATACGTGGGGGTAGTAGCTGTCAACTCTCTTCACAATGACGGGTATCGGTATCACGGCTTGGGCACGTCGTCTTCCTTCGTCTCTGCCTCGACTTCTTGCTCCACCGCTGCTGCGGGCTCTGCGGAGTCTGTACGCGTTATCAGCACATATGTCAAGAACATCAAGATTAACGGTGTTCCTACCTTCCGTCAAATCAGCTGCTGGCTCATTTTCTTTCGGAGGAGCAGACGCTTGCTCTTCAGGGGTTTCGATCGATTCCGCGGCGGGAGCATCTGGCTGACCAGATCCGTCTGCTGAATCTGAGAGGGGGCCCTCCGCGGACGGAATGTTTGCTTCCGCCTCTCCTGTCGTCGGCGGAGAGCTATCGTCAATTATGTATGCCTGAATATCCGGGACTGTCGGGGCAGCTACTACGACCGGGCCGGGAAGAAAATCAGATGGTCTGTCTGTTCATGTCAACAACTCTGAAAACACTCACCCGCTGTGGATGATTCTAGCTCTGCGTGATCCTCAGTTGCGCCGGTAGTAGACCCCTCGGTCGTTTCAACAGTATCGGGGTCTATGCTCGTCGAGGCATCCTGAATGTCCTCAACATCTTGCACATCTTCGGACGCATCCGGGACGTCGTCATTGAACGCGGACCCTCCTGCTGTCGGGTCGACATCTGGCTCCGTAGATTCAGAAAGGGTCGAAGGATCGGCACGTGGCAAAGCCTCCGTCTCCGTCTCCTTGAAAGCAGCCTCGGTGATCTCTAACGAGACCGGTTGACCAGAACTCTCCTTGGCAGCTTCCGAATCGGCGACAAGAACCTGGACAGCAGTGTCCTGCTCGGTAGGCTCCGGAGTAAGGACGGCGGAGGTCTCGTCGATGATAGCGTCGAAAGGGGCACCCACAGAGCCGGATTCCGTCGGCTCGGACGCGGGAATGTCGTCCTTCACGGTCTCCTCAACCACAGTGGGAGCGACGGCGGGAATTTCAGGAGGTGACGTAGAGGACTCGATATGATCGAATCCAGGCTGTGGGATAGAGACCGGTAGCGGCACAGGTGCTATGTCCTCGTCGTCGTCCCCGTCGTGATGTTGTTTCAGAGCGGGGGATGCAGTATTGATAGATTCCAGGCCGGGAACATCTACAGGTGTCGAGGAGGGAGCCTCCTGAGACTGCACAGGTGCTCTATCTTGCGAACCGTCGGCAGCCACCGCAGCTCCAGCTAGAGCGGTAGGTTCACTAGTGCTCAACGCGACTTGGGGTCCTGGTGTAGACCCGGACAAGACGATGGGTTCGGGCGCAGGAGGAAGGACATCGTTATCATCAACATTGTCTGCTGCTATGGTATCAGATGTGGTCTTACCCTCTAAAGACACTGACACAGCTTCGGGATGAGAGTGTGACGGCTTCTGAAAAGTTTCCCCATCGAGCACAATCGGTTCCACGGCCACTGGTACAAGTGCGTCAGGTGCTGTTGTCGGTTCCGTCGCGACGAGGGGAACTGGCGGTAGCTCTGCAGGCGTTGGCTCCTGGATTGATGTAACAGGTTTGGTCGGGACCGTCAACTCGTCGACGACTGGAGTTTCAGGCAGAGCTTTATCTTCGGTAGCGAGATCCGTTGTCACTTCGGTCTTGAGAGGCTCAGTCGAAGCAGCGACTTCAGCAGGAGCGACTTCCTCCTTCTTCTCAGCTTCCGGGATTGAAGCGAGTACGGTTTGCGGTGTGTGAATGGCGACGACGGGCACAGGAACCTGTGAAGTAGCTGCAGCCACCTTTGGCGTAGAGATTCCAAGTCCCAGAGCATTCTCGGTTTCCGTTGATTTGGGGGACTCTTCCACATCCGCGAGAACCTCACCCATCTCACCGACACGAGGAGCCTTAGCAGCGCGCTTCCGGGCACCAGGGCTCTTCAAGCTGAAGCTCGTCCTGGGAGCACCTGTCGGGCTAGCAGGACTCTTGTTCTCCCCAGAAGCATTAGAGCTACTGAAGAAATTGAAGCGCGTGCGAGAGGTGAATGTGGAGCTCTTGCGCGAAGAGATATTGGATTGAATGGAAGGACGTGGGGAAGCAGCACGCCTCGGAGAGGCAGGCTCTGGGGCAGGAGGTGGAGGTGGAGGATATGTGAATGCGTGCTCAACGACCAGCCATTTGATGGGTTTGCCGTCAGAAGAAGTGACGGTGGCTGGTAAGTTAGCCTTGAGCTGACAGAGAACGAAGGTGGGCCAGTTGGTTGTAAGAGCAGGATCCGTAAGTGCGTCGCTCCAGAAGTCAATGAACGCTTCGTCGAGCTTGATCAGGCTGATAAGGGAAGTCCGCGTCTTCGCGCTCTTCAGCACGTCGATGGGGGCGGCTTCAGCAGCGGGGCGTTGTAACAACGGCCTAGGGTTATCTGCAGACGATCGACGGCTGGCAGGTGGCGAAGAAGTGGCTTTACGCTTCTTGCCACTGTCCTTGCGTTTGGGAGCAGCATGAGGTGGATTAGTGACTTCAACGTCGTCGTCATCCAGAAGGGTAGCTGCAAGGTCTGTTCCTAAAGACTCGCCGAACCCAGCAGTTGAAAAGTCGGCCCAAACCGTGGGTGATGCGGGTAGAGGAATAGAGGCTGGTGATGGAGAAGCGATTTGGACCTTGCCGTTTGCACCTCCGTTAGCCCTGGTGACCGGACCTAGTGAGGTAGAACGCCTGCGTGTGGGCCGCACTTCGTGTGGAGCGGGGGTTGCCACTGTCACTGCCTTCGTGTTGTCATCTTCTACCGGCACGACTGAGAGGATACGGATGGTGTCATCGTCAAAGATGCGTGACAACCCGGAGCGAACGCCCTTCTTCGCGTCACCGTCGTCGATTGCTGCATGCTTGAGCTGTTCCCAAAGTTGCGCATAGTCGCCTGTAGCACTTGCCTCAGCTTTAAAGGCTCCTTCAATTAGCTGGAGCGGATGCTGGTTAGGCTTTGACGTCGTTGATGCGGGGAGCCCAGTAGAAATTCGAACGAATAGCGCGTCATATCGACGCGTGGAGAACCGCGGGCGGGTCAATAGGCCCTCATCCAGATTGTTGCCGTAAGGAAATGGTTTCACTAGTTCAGCTAGACGAAGGGGAATCTTCTTCTTTTCTGCTTCGTCTCTGCACGAAATTCAATTTTGTGACCCACGAATTATGACTCTGCACTGACCTAACATAAGACAAGAACAAGTGCTCAAAGATTCTACCCGCCTTCTCCCAACGAGCGTAGAAAGTAGCCCAATCATCCGTTTCCATAGCTCTCTGAGCGGTGAGAAGCCATAGACCAAAGAATTTGGCCAGTTTACTGCCCGAGCTACCGTTCGTTTCAGCGTGAGCAGCAAGAGACGATATTATGTCCAAAGTAGCGGTCAGAAGCTGCAAATGGGAGGCAGGTATTGAAGGAACCAGGGAACCCGAGAACGCAGTCGGGGGATAGTTTGCGGCGCGTTCTGCTTCTGTAAAAGAGGAATACCATCGCCAGACGTCCTCCGTATCTGATGAGGATCCAAATGAGGGACCTTCCAATTGGAGATGTCGCAATGCCCATCGGAGGACAGCAGCGATATCATGAGGTGATCGAGTATACGACAACTCGGAGTTAAAGAGGAGGGAGGGAGAGTCCGTTTCTGGAGAGAGCGTGGTGGTAGAGCTACCAGGAGCCAAAGAGAGTATGAACAGAGAAATAAGTCGCCGCTGAACGTCTGGAGACGCTGAGTACCAGTGAGGATGCATGACGCCCAATGTTTCGAGGCCTAAAGTACACGTCAAAATGTTAGCAGCGTAACCAGACGCGTTTTTCAAGCAGCTCGGAACAGGTTATGCTTACCTCCACGGTCCACTATCGCTGCAGCACATGCCTTCACCAACAACAACGACTCTGACGGAGTGAGACGACGTTCACTAATGACAGTCACCGGTAGGATTCCACGGTCGTCCGCGCCTTCAAACACGACCCCCAGCGTGCGGGTCTTGGGCACCCTGGCGACGGTGAGGTTGAGTTCGAGGCGAGGTTTGTGTGAGGAGGATTTGCCATTCTCGTCCTTGGGGGAAGCCGTGCTACGAGACCGAGGTCGGAATAGCGAGAAACCAGCATCTTTCTCCTTCTCCTTGCCCTGGTCGCTGTGAAACTTGTCTGAGGTTGGTGAAGTTGTTGGAGAGACTGCCTCGTACTTCCCCTCGAGGAGTGAAGCGGAAGCGGAATGTCGCCTGGCGTGGGCGGCCGGCTTGTCGTCCTTCTTACGTCCAAAAACCTTAGAGAAAAACGAGGGCATGGCGTGTCGGGGTGGAAATAAAGATGAGATAGAAAGAGATTGCGATAAGTAAAGAGGTCGGGATAAGAATGAAGAGACCGTTTCTACGTGGTCTCTGCCAGAAAGTGAGAGGATGGACGAAGTCTGGCAGTGGCAGGTGGTGGTACGAACACAAGCCAACCGTGCGCTAACTTCCGCGTCGCTTTCTCTCTCAACAACCACTTTAGCCGAATCATCATTCCCATTTTCATGCCATCTTTTGAGGATTTGGCGATGCTTGCAAGACTGACTCAATGCCGTTCGTCATGACGAGGGCGATAGTGTCCGGTTTGTGAATTCGAAGGCTCGAGCGTCGACCGGTATGTATACATAATCGCTGTTCTGGACCACCACTTACGGAGGGGTATCAACTTTAGCATTTCTTGGTACTGCGCGAACTCATACTGCATCGGAATGGGACCACCAAAGCCTTGCGAGAGCTCTTCATTGTCGTTCTACTCGCATCCTTGAATGTCTCCATTGTTTCACGTCATTTCATGCGGGTCCACTCGACCGTCGCTTAAGGTGCAGCAGCAGGCAGGACTACAGTCGTCCATAAAAAGAGTATGCATGAGGTGTATGTCTCACTGACCCTACGGCTCACTCAATGGGGAGGGAATTCCATGTTGAGCTTGCGTGGGCTCTGCCAAGAATATCAACATTTGGGTGAGTGTATTGCTCGTAAACTCGTATGTGCGTATTGACCTGTACATAAACGTACAGAACCAAATATCACGACGGTACATGCTGTTGTGTCGTTGTTCTGTGTAGGACCAAGTAGTTTTGTCGTACAGGTTACCACTGCATGGACCCTTCACTGAGCGTGGGCGCTACGTGTCATACAACAGGATCTTGTCACCTTGTGAACGTTGTAATGGCCAACGTCTGCCTTCATTGTTGTTGGCCTCTGGCGCGTTTGAGCAATGATTTTGGACGTGGCGACCAATGTTCTTTTTAGCGCTCCTGAAGGTACTTATACTCGCCACGGTCCAGGACACTGTAGTGCATTGACGAAGCCAGGCTTTGCTATCAT
This sequence comes from Antrodiella citrinella, assembly GCA_004802725.1. Lineage (NCBI taxonomy): Eukaryota > Fungi > Basidiomycota > Agaricomycetes > Polyporales > Steccherinaceae > Antrodiella > Antrodiella citrinella. The sequence continues at coordinate 48,281 of SGPM01000080.1, forward strand.
TCAGCCTAGAAATCAACCTGACCGAGCTCTCAATAGCATGCCTATCACACTTCCCGTCCTCCTCTCTCGGCCTATGAACCGGTTCACGGCCCTTCTATCTACATGCAGGCGGATTCTTCCACGCACCGTGTCTCCCGTCTTGTTCGTCGATGCACACGCATCCGGTGATAATTTGTCCCTTGCCTATCCACTTCAAAGAATATCGGGGAGGGTTAGGGAAGACCAATGGCGCTCTGTTTACCCGACCGATCCTGCAAAGGAAACCCATGCGCCTCCCTCCCAAACTGCATCGAAAACGGAAAGAGTATTCAAAGGCGCTTTAGAAAGAGGTCGAAAGCAGGTACGGCGTAAGGCTGTTCCTATCTACGTGAGTATCTCCACCTCCCGGAACAGAACACTTTCATGACGAACTGGCTGGACAGGACCCCATCACTCCCGACGTCAGTCCACCGAATGCAGTGGTCACAAACATTACTGTCACGACCCAAGACGTCTCTTATTCTGCAACTTCTGCTGAAGAGGATTTCCCAACCCTTCGACCTCGCAGCCAAACGCCGCCGGAGTACGTACCCGAAAATTCACCTCCCCCTTCCCTCTACGAACCTATCCCTTTTATACCTGAGGGTTGCCCAATCTGCGGTGACGTCGACTGGATATGTGCAGACGCGTCCCGCTCCTGTACGTCAAGCACGTCCTCCCCTGCTCCGGAAGAGGTATCTCTCGCAGAACCCGCAGAACGGTTCGTCATCATCCGCCATCTACCGACGCCTCGTCACCCCTTGGTCGCGATTCCAGAGGAAGAGGTTATTGATGTCAAACCCTTCTCGGATTCAGGGCCAGGCGAATGGACTCCGCCTTCCTCGAGCCCAGAAAGAAAACAACAAGTTCCCGTCATCCCTACGTCCCGCGCTAGCTCTTCGTCGCCAGTTCGTGGACGAACGCTTACTCGAGACCCGAAGCCGGTTCGTCAAGCTCGGATACTACAAAGAGCGGCGCTACGAAGGAAACTTCGCACATTGCTTCTGTGAACCAAGGTCATTACGCTCGCAAATGTACAGTACATATAGATCAGTATCTTTCTTTCTTTCTTCCTTTTAGTGTAGCGTTATGCTTGAATAACAAGCATTGCCGCCGGCGAAGTCGCCAGACCACCCGCTAGTTTGTCGATGCTTTGAGCCTCCCTACAGATCAGTTTCAATTGTGTCTTGCTATCCATCGTCTCTCTCGCCTCCAGCAATCTACTATCTTCCATCCGCAAATGCTACCACGGTCGCTGGTTGAATTCATTCGAGTGTGGCCGAGTCACGCCATCATACTAAGTTGAGACGAATTGGTCAACAAGATGTGCACATTTAAACCGACGGAACAATTTTTACAGAGCCACGACACGAGAGTTGAATCTCCGAATAGGTATCAACAGTCCTTCAACACCAGACCACTACCACCGCCTACGCGTTATACTCAGCTGAGAAGCTATCGAAAGAGAATCATTGAATCGTACCTTGAGAAGTTATTGCGTCTGCGAAACAAAACGTAAGATTTCAAGCAAACATAAAGAGAGGAGGTGTACTTACGAGACAGCTTCTACTCGATCTTGACCGTGATGGGGTTAGCGAGGGGAGAATCCTGACTGGAGTTCATATCGTAGGAAATCTTCTCGGCCCCACCACCGATCCTCTTCGTGTAGGTGGTCAGGTAGTTGCCATTGCAGCGGATCTCATAGGCGTTGCCCGTGTCTTTGACGACGATCTTGGCCGCATCGACGTTAGGACCGAAGACACGCATGAGATTGGGGTAGTATTCCTCGGCCTCCCAGCCGCCATTGGCGCGCTTGGAGTTGAGAACGATGGTGTTCGCGAAGCGGCGGATCCCGATGGTGATAAGAATGTCGTTCATGTTGTTCATGAAGCTGATAGCGGTGTTGTCTTGGGTGGCGGAGGTCATAGACAGCGTGACGGACTCGATCGTCGCCGTCTTGCTCTGACTGAGAGGATTGGGCAGCGTGACGGGCCCCTTTCCAAGGCGAACGGAAACAGACATTGTGTCGGAGGTTGGGGATAATTTGGGGATGGGTGCTGTAGTAGCGCGTGGGGTTACTGACCCATTGCAGCAGTGTCTGAGAGAGAACTTACCTTTGGAGTTAGAATGGAGCTTGAGACCTGAGGATTGAGAGGAAGGACAGGTAGCCTTTTATACGTCGGCGGCCTGTATAATATTCGACCTACAAAGGGTCATCTCGCAATATTCGTGATACTTTGTAGAACTCATGCATCATGGCCGCACGCTGCATTTGAGCTGTCAGTGCCATCGGCATTTGTTGCCAAGACCATGAACAGGAGTTTCCAGCTTTGGAGGACTTTTGCTCAACACGGATCACCTCACCTCGTCGTGAAATAGAAGGCGACGTAAAATTCTCTGCTTGGTCGATGCGAACGTGTGAAGGGTTGTCGCCGACGGTACTACATAGATCCAGAAACAGACCTAGGTGCCAATTTCAGTATTACGATTGCTAAAGTGTTCGCTATACCCTCATGTCTGAGAAGTCGAAGGTGGCACAAAAGAGTCAAAACGTCCGGTGGTGTAGCCAGGTCCCAGGTCCTAATTTTGAAATTGGTGTCGCTTGGCCGACAACTTGAAAGGAAACTAACACAACAACTTTAGTGGATGTTCGAGTGCGATACGAGAGAGCCGTGAGAGTACCGGTCATAAGATTCATACATCTTGTACATTGTCGCAGTGCAGCTGACAACCCCAAAACGAATTTCAGCCACGGCGGAGTAAAGGAAACGTCACTTCTCACAGAAGCAGCGGTACATGTCACTGCCGTTCTAAGAAACAGAAACGAACTGAAAGAAGTCGATTAGTCGACATTGAGTGTGAGTGGCAATTATCACCGCGCACCTATTCAGGCCATCCGACAAGGAGAAGCGAAGAGCGCAGCCATGAGTCAAATGTTTGATCCCTCTTTACAAACACGGCACTGGCAGGATCTTAGAATTTCTTGGTCGCAAACGAAGCGTTGTGCGTCTGCGGTACTAGTCATTATCTCAGAATCTAAGTTCCTAGACACGAAAGACCATCTGGGTGAGGTAGCGTTCGGTTACTGTTCAGTCTAGAGCAAGGCTACTGAAATTTCAAATCACTCACTGTAATTTCGTTTTGGAGCATTTGCGCTAAGACAGAGGTTTAGGAAACGATAGGCCAGCACGAAAAGAAAACACAGAGTCGGAGTCCAAAACTTAGCCTCATCCGAACCCATCGGCCCACCTGCCACTGGAGCGCCACCAGAAACACAGCTGGAATAGAGGCTAAAAGACACTACTGTAAAAACCATCCGGCAAAGCTCCGGACGACGGCGGAGCTCGTTCTTCTCTGTGTAATGTTTGTTCGAGCTGGCCTATCGTTTCCTAAACAGCTGTCGAAATGGAGATGACGCATCACTAGTAGCGGGAAGTATTTTAGTTGTAACTGGGAATCGTGTGCATCCTCATTAGGTGTCTTGATATGTAAAGCTCCTGAATTACGGATACGAACTCGAAGGAGAACAGCCTGAAGTATGGAATGGATCAAAACGCATTGGTAGCTTCAACCTGCCGGTCACGGTCCAGCGATGGACGTCATCGGGGAAGATTGTGCCTAATATCTACCGCATCACGCGTCGCTGTGAACTTCTTTCGATATCGTCAAGTAGTTGGAGTCCCCGAAAGTGTGTACAGCCGCCGATGCCATATCCAGCGATCGAAACTTGCAGTTGAGAGTCACAGTATACACTGAGAGACCGTCGTCAGCGTGGAATCATAGCTGAGTTGTAGAGCACTTGCATAACTCTTGAGGTGTCTCAACATTGTCAAGGTTTGACGTTTTGCCTTCCTAGTACGTATAACGCTACACAAGAAATTGTTCGCCGACTCCGACTCGCACGTACCGATTGAACCCGTCAGTCCCGTCGTGAAATACCATCAAATGACATGTGTTGTACCACGACAGACGATTGTGGAGGGGAAGACGACATTAGCACATAGACAGCGCGGCTGTCGAAAATGACACTTACCAATATTACAACAATTGTCCTATCCTTGATGTGTGGTAAGTCGCATCGCGTCTTCGCAATCTGTTAGGGTACTGGTCCTGGGTACATGACTATATGCGCGGGAACACAGGCCCACCATAGAGAAAAGAAAAGGAGAATACATGGTCTGAGCACATATATGCGGGATGATTTGAGACACGAAGCTGAATTACAGTCGCGAAGCGATGCGGGATAGAGCGACTATGTTCTGACGATGATATCAAAGTCGAATGAGGATGGTTAATGCGTGTCCCAAAATAACAGGACATGACTCACACAGAAGGAATCCCAAAATCCAAGCCCAATACTCTTCCGTAAGAGAGTACACTTCTTCGTGTCATCTTCTTGCACCAACAGGCTACACAGCGGGTACTCACTAGGTCCAATGGTCGTGTCGGTGTGCTAGCAACCGTGAAGCAGCGAGCGCAAACCCATTTCAAGTCGATACTTGTTGAGTGCGACCGATAGAGAGTGGAGCTGAAAGATGGTGGTAGTCCGGATTCAAGAGGGGAATGTCAATGGGGAACCTCTTCGATTTCTGTTTTAATCGAAACAACGACGGTGCATGCTTGCGTCGCCGTCTTCGCATTTCTGTGACGCGTCTGGACGTGTATTCACCCTTTGCCCGTCCTTCGTCGGATTGCAATCCAAGGACTCGTGGTTCATGAGATTTTCGTCACAAAAAAGGGAGGATTAGTTTATGAGACCTACGATCTGCCTATCAGAACTCCTCTTGCATGCATGTCATAATACATCTTGAATGACATTCTCATGGAGAGTTACAAGACTTCACCGGAATGTCGAGACATTGTATTTGTTTCCCTGCAAAGGAGGCGGATTGCAAGCCTCGGAATTCTCCGAGTCGCTTGTAAGCGTTACAATAGTCCTGCGTGATGAACGTTGAACGTTGAACTTCCTACCAACAACAGCATCTATCCTCGTATCATATTGTCTCGTATTGCACGTCCTCACAGTGACCATGCGATGCATTAGTGAGGATTTTGTTCCATGTCATTCAGCGATACGTAACAGATGCACAACAGATTCAGATGTACAGTGTACACCAATGTACATTGTCCACGTCACAAAGTGTACAAAACGGCATCTAAGATGGTGAGCAGTGCTCAGCTCAATAACTTCGATTTGCGAATGCGAAAACAATTGCATTGACTTACGTGCCTATACAGATCTTCCACTGGTGACTTTGATGAATGAGGGATACCAACGTTACGTGAATAGGCTTATCAGCCTGAGAGGGCATCCATCGTCAAGTAGCGACGCCGACAGACAGCGTAGCGACCATATACACCTGTTTTATCGTCACCAGGTGCGATATCTGAGAATCCTCTGAGCACTTGAGCAGTTTGGCTGGCTCTTGTTGTCAAGCAGTGCGGATATAGCGACCAGATCGTCCTCTCGCAGTGCATCAGCAACAAGCGCAGAGATCCACCGCGTTTTGAGTTGAAGCTTAAGGACGACTCTGGGAGATTTTATCGGGATAATCCAAAATCATCTCGTCTATACGTCAAAACGCGTAGTTCAATATCATGCGTGAGTTGTTGTTCTCTGATCTTTTTCTTCGTTTTGACACCATCATGTTCAGACGAAGAGGATCACACCACGGAAAATCACCAGTACACTCTGTCTAATATCAAACAGGGAAACTTGATAGAGTTGAAGATGTATATGCACTCAGTCGGTCACCGATGTGTAAGCTCGCGATTCCGTGTATTGACCCATATGCGTAATAGATGACGGAGTTTCCCCACTACGTGGCGACTTGTGCATGTCTCACCAACTCATATCCTTGTTTGTGAAGGTTCTACCACTTGGTTTGGTCTTGCAGTTCGATAGCAGGTACAAAGTACAGCTATCCCGTCCATCATAAGCTGCTGTACTGATAAGTCACGCAGAATGTCTCCCTCGAATTCATCAGACCCCATTGCGAGATGATCATGATGACAGGCTTGACGAGCTACAACTTGTCGTGATCATGAACATCTTGGTGAGCCCTAATTCTTCTGGTTGCAGATCCAGATGGCATCCGATGAGGCAGCTCAACACGCGATCCTGTTCCGAAGCCTCTACATAGGGTTTCTCAGTGCTGCCGAATCATTGTCTCTCGAAAATCCTACATCAACATCACATTCTATGCACGCACGTAACTTCATGTTCGCAAACTCCTACTCAAGCTCTAACGAACTGCTTCTTACAGAATCTAACGAGAGTGTCAAGGGTCTTTTCCGCTTTGGGACATCTGGGGCCCGCCTTGCTCAACGCAAGATGCAAGACTCTGAGCTCCGAAAGTCCCCTTGGCACTCCCTTCCTCGCAACGTGAAGGTCAAGGTTTGCGTGAAAAATTCCAAGAAAATGAATAATTTCGAAGACAGAATGTGGCCTAAGTCGCGAAGAGCGCGACGACAGAAGGCCCGTCAATTGATGAGACGTAACAACATCCCAGGATTGGGTACTGTAAGTGCAAGCCAGCCCTCATGATGTTTCTTCGCCGAGTAGTTTATTCCTTACATTGTTTTAAATGTCTAGATATCTGCAAGAAAGAACGCGAGTGAATGAAAGAGTATTTTAGTGGTACAGTGGCACAGCCCGCGAGCCGGACGCCCAAGCTAGCGCCCAATACTTGTATTCATCCCATCCACGGACACAATTGTCCTCTCCAAACGACGACAGTTGTTTCTCATCCAACGTACCTATTCACCATCATCTTGTCGTCGCGCATATCTCCCAGATCTAAACAATACTCTTGGACCCCTACGCTGATCAATTGCTTTTGCGCCACACAGTACGTCTTGCTTTATATTCCTCATCCTTGTTCCAATCATTCGCGCGACCATATGGCCACAGCACATACCATTGTTGAGACGTCGCTATGGGTATCAGTTGTCTTATCAACGAGAATGGATACAGGAGTGGCCAAAGCATTATCCACACTCTCGACGCCGCCTCATATATGATATATCCATGTCTTGCTCTGCTTTAGCTCACACTCTCGACAGAACGCAAAACAATGAATAACTTTATTCGGAATGTCGTATGGCCATTGTGGCCACTCGCTTTCGTGAGTTTTTCATTCGATCGTATTCTCTCGTGTAGCTGAACAACATTTTGATGATCGCCACACCATTTTCAGGACCCCTTCCGATGTGGCGTCATCGCATCTCTACATGAAGACGTCTTCATGGCGGTACCTGTGGTGGAGACTGCCATTCAAGACATCTGCATGGAGGAAGATCAACAAGATTTTACCATGTTCGAGAACGATGGAGTCGGACCACATACTCCCCCGCCGGTTTACTCCACAAGCGCAGAGACCGCAGGCAAGTTTCAATCGACACAACTTCCGGATCGGCAATATCAAACTCACCAATTTGCCTTAGTGTTACCCTTACCACAACTGATCAAAGTGCCGGAGCCGCAGGTTGCATTCATCCACCCGGTGCCACCGTACTACCCTCCGACTACAGATATACCGACACACAGTGCTGCTCCATCTTTGTCTTTACCCTCGTACAACAATATCTCACAGCAACCTCCGCCATACGCTTCTTCGCACGGACTCCAAAGCTATTCCCAGTGGGAGATCGCCCGGGAACGCGCTGGGCCAATCATTCGCTCAGATATCACTACACCAAGTATTGTTGAAGCACCTAAAAATACGGAGAGAACACCGCCAAGCCATACTTCACCCTCTGCTGCAGGTCCGACAGTCATCGAAGCCGTAACCACACTAATTGAACAACGCTCCAACACCCAAACGCTACCCCGCGCAACCTCTACATCATTGGATGTGAGCGCGTACGGCCATAGCGCTTCTCGTGGGGAAGTTTCTGTTCATCCTACGACGTCTTCCCCTACACTGCACACTACGCTCGCTATACACTCTGCTCAATCCCTCAGCTCAACGATGACTCCCGAATACGTGACCCCACTCAGTGCTCCGGATCTCCCTTTGAAGGACCTTGACTCCGCCCGTCCCCCAGCGACTACTCCAGGCACTGTGGCAATTTCCGGAGCTTCCCGCGGTAATGTTTCTCCTGTCGTGCACCATGCTCCCAACCCACGACATGCTTGGTCGGAAAAATTGGAACTGCTCGCAAGCCCCAGGCCTCCAAACATTCCGCTTCCAGGCGATAGTTACCGTAGAGGTCACAACAAGCAGTAAGCCAAGAAGTTCCCGTGCACGGTCAGTATTGTTAATGTTTGTTTATTCAGGAGCAGGGCTGGTGGACCACAACGCTCTGATCGAGGCTCTCGAACGACCCAAACGTTCCGGGATCAAGATGAACCTCGGAGTGCTCGTGACTGGAGGGCTCTCAGCTCTTCAGACCCTGAGCTACGTCCGGTGCGGCCGAAGAGTGGCAAGAATGTACGTCGGCTCTCGAAACGAGTGCCCGATGGTATAGCCATTGGCGAAGGACTGAAGAAATCTCTGGCTGCCAAAAAAGCGACAGCCAGTCCCTACCAACGTCCTTCTCCTAGGAAAGACAAGGTTGTGGATCAAGTCAAACTCGATTCCCCGGCTGGACGCTATCACGGCTTGGCCTCAGATCAACATGCTTCCCGGGCTGGAGGCTCTTCCAGAGCAAGGGATGATGATGTGGCGCTCAGCATGATCGCAAGCCAGATGGGAGCTGCGTCTCTTGGTAACACCGAGGACACTGCGACACCTCAGCCTCAGCCGGCTCAAACACCCACCCCCGTTCCTACACCTCAACCCGCTTTGGCTGCGCTTCAGCCTCCGAATCAGCGTCCAGCGAGGACTCACGATGTGTTGGACGAGATAGCGAGCAAGATGGGAGCTACCTCTCTTGAACATGACGATGAAAGCGACACGATGGCACCAGGGCCTCAGCCGCAGCCAGCTGTGGCTCCAGACTCAGTTCCTGCGCCTCCCCCAGCTCTTGCTCCTCCCCTAGCTCTTGCTGCACGTCCGACTCCGAGTCGAACTAAAGTGCTTGCATCTGGGGCCGCAACCACGTCCAGTTCACTTGCTTCGAGACGCCACGCAGGTGAACCGGTTGCCAGTGGCTCCGGGTCGCACTAGACTCTTAGTTCGGCGAAGGATGCTACTGGCACCGTCGTCTGTTGCATCGCTGTGACTCATTCTTGGAACTTATTTCTCTATCTGCATCTTTTCTCCCTTTTTGTTGGATTCTGATCTTTCTCTCGTGGTTCTCTCCTCTTTTCGCATATTCTCAACGATACCCCATCAACTATCATCTGCTCCCATTCTGAAGCCTGAGGTTATCTTAACGTCACGACGTTGTTGAACGGAAGCTGTTATCGTACTTGTACAGTAGTATACTTGTCTTCTGCTAGTGACTTGTACGGTCTGCGGGAGCATACTTGTGATCCTTTGAGGTGCCTGCGTTCCTTAGTAGTACTTGTACAGACTCCAGAGGCTTGCTTGGTTTGCGTGTCCTTCGTAGCCTGGTACGAAGAAAGAAAGAAAGATATTGGAAAGTTGACGCTACTGGTCGAGTGCGGTGTGACAGGATACAAATCGATCCATACTGTGGTATCATGATATTGCGAAGATGTAGTCTAGTACACATTGGCATACGTCCATCCATCTGCGCGCTCGATTGTAGACATAGTGTCATTTCCCTACTAGCGGCTTGCAATTGAGTCGATGACCAGTGATCCAATCCCTAGCGGAGAGCGGTCATCGTCAGCATACGGCTTCAGCGGTAGAATAGAGAGCACCCACGACTGCTGGCAGAGCCGACTGCAGTACAAGACTCGGAAGCATCCCTTGCACACGCGCATTCGGTGTGACGCGGCGTGTGCAGAACACGCACACGCGTTTGAAAAGCATCGCTTCGGTATCTTCCAATATGGTGATTCGTTGCTGGGAACGGAAGGCTGGTCCGCAACGCTAGTCACTCGATCGCCTGCTTTCCAGCCGAAGACCTTCCCATATTCTTGCCAGACCTCCAGAGCTTCCTTTCTCATTGAACCACTTGGGTCCTTGTTTGTTTTGAAGGCGAGGATGAATTTGAGCGTATCGTACCAGATCCGCACACCCGTATGCCGCAAGTGTTCGACTAGGATATGATCTCTATATCTGACAGCCTTTTTCGCGACCTCACGGAGCGATCGGAGGAGTATTTGCGTCGAAGCTGAGTTCGATCTCAAAATGAGTACAATTGGCACATTATTCACTACATCGAGCCACTCACCAAACGCCGGGGATAGAGCATCAGCGAGGTTGACCCGGAGGGTGTAACCCAGTATCGCTATGAGGTTCACGTTCAGAATACCAAGCACGAAGGTCTTGCTTGTAATTTCATGCAGCTCCGGACTGGCGTTCGAACCAGACCTCATAGCGCGCCTGCACATTTATCGTCAGGACACAAGCTCAAACAACTCAAAGGTAATAAGCAGCAATTTTAGGACTCACTGACATTAGCATGTGCGATAGCATTTGTACCGTCTGTTCAGCATGCATTGCCATTGAGCTGCACATCTGCCTTTGACAACACAGCATCAAATTGGACACCAAGGCGACGAGGGTTTCGGCCGTCGTATGATGACATTGGACAATGCCCAGGCAAACACCACTTATCCAAAAGGGTGACTCATTGAGCACCTCTTCGTCTCGCAATAGACCATTGCTTTTCCGCAAGGCATCGTCGATGTAGCGACCATGGCCGGATGCCACGAATTTTCCCATGTAATCCGCGGTGCCATCTATGTCTGTACACTGGAACACCCAACCTAGCGTTGGGAGCATGTGCAGGGTCGTATCTTCGCGCGGAACGTATGTCCATGAATACAAGAGGAAGTGAATTGCATACGCGGATAAAGGCACTCCAAGTTGTGCCCTGTCCCGGTTGGAGAGAAAAGAACTGTGAGCCGGCTGGGCACTCAGGTTTTCAGTCAGTCACTCACTTTTTCGATGAATATATTCGCGCCATATGAACGATTGCTCCAGTAGATAACACAGCGAAGTCACATCCCGTTGAGCCGTCGTGTTGTGAGCTGGACTCGGAGGTTGTGGGTATAAAATGATGGTTGCTCCACATCGCCTTGCAGAATCCGTCCATTCTGCTTATAAGACCTCGTACAGAGTCTTGATTGCTTCCTGGGTCCTGGCTGATACGACAAACGAGAGTGCTTAAGAAGTCGAACAGCAACGATAAGATACCCAAGCTGTACGAAACGCTCTGCAAAAACAATGTATGAGGTCTCAGCGACACAGCAGCACGGTATGCGCATACCTTAAAAGCGACAGGTTCACCAAAAAACATATCCGGTTCCGAAACGATGTCCATCAAAACACAAGGAAGATCGCTCCCCTCATAGTCTTCCCAGCGGGGACGGCGTGTGTTCGACTCATGATTCAATGTATCTGACGGGATGTCTTTTGTGTTGCGTATAGCTCCCAAGAGGTATGCAATCTTGTGATCCTCGCGCTGATGCAAGTACGTGATCCACCGGACCACATCTGCAGGTTCAAGTGACCACTCCGCCGTATCGGACATGTCCTCTGCATTGTCATAGCCGTTAGCACAACTATTTCGTCGGTGGTACGTGTAATGAAGTGAAGCGTACCTTCGAAAGCTCCCTTATCGCAGGTCAAAGGTATACTCCAATGTTGTACAAATTTCAAAGAACGTCTAAGTACTGTATACGCGGCCTGTGATAGACCGTGACACCGTTGAAGAACATTAGCACGCAGTACGAACACCATGATAGATATCACAAAAGCTTGCCAGTAACGGGATTTCCTCGAGCACCGTTCCTATCCAGAAACCTGAAGGTCGTGGTCGTGGTCAACATGGATGAACGAACAAGGTCCAGAAATGAACACGGTGGTCGCGTCATGGCATGGGTGGAAGTAGGTAAGCGCCGGTATAGCGACTCATTCTCGCTAGCACTGTAGCAGCCAGGTAGCAGCGCTGCATCAGTATCCTTGCAATATTTGGAATAATATATTAACAAAGGCAAGACAATGCATCTTTCAGTCAACGATATGGGCCATGAAATTTGCGAACCAATTACCACTAGTAGTCAATTACCTTGCATAGAAATCGATGACCAACAACTTCAATCCAGTCTCTGTAGTGTGAATAAGTTTGCTGACCTCCGTGACGGAGATGATGAGAAGCCCAGTCTCGGATGCCTTCGTCCAAAGGGACTGGGGCGTCCTGACCAAAGAGGTCAGTGAAGAAATGGGAGACGATGCAGAGGATTTTCGAGTAGACATGTGGCATGGATCCCGACGTCGTCAGACGCGAGCAAGATGACATCGGACTCCTGCAGTCTCTGGGTCGTCGACTTGGAATGACGCTGCAGCTGTCGTCGGACATGAGTCTGAGCCCCAGACCCAACCCAGACCGATCCTTGGTTTTGGCCGGTCACGCTTGGACTGCGTTCAGAGTGCACGAAGAGTGCCGCCGCTTTCAAGTCGAAGATCGCGCCATGTTGCGCGGGTTTCGTCTCTCATTTTTGTTGTCCAGGTTGTTGTGGGCCCAGAAGCGAAATAAATGCACGATGCGACTAGTAGAGAGTTTTCCACGTGATTTGAATTTGTGTGTATTGTCTGACGTGGCGTTTGAAGCCTTGTCTTGAAATTTTCACAAGGTTCCTAATGTTATGTAACTTCTGGATACGAACTGGAGGTAGAGAAGTATGCAATGCATTAGCATACTTAGCATCGGTAGATTCAACTTGCCGCTGAAGTGTTGCAATTTTTAGCCTCAGTGCGCCTAGAGACTCCGATGGAAGTTTTTGAGAACCTTGGAAGGTGTATAAGCGCCGACGTGGCGACAAATCAAAGGACTGCAACATCTACTATTTCCACAACCTTTCTTCTGAATGGCATCATATCCGGATCCTTGTCTCACAATATCCTCGTGTTTCTCGTCCTCACAGTGACTGAAATGTCGTGCATTTCTGTAGAGGTTTTGGCAGAAGGACCATGCCCGCTGACTCGTTGAAATGCACAAAGTATATGTCGGACCTCGGTGTATGAGCTTGCGGATAATAGAAAGTGGACTCGATAAAGTGCCGTACCAGGTACTTATCGTTGTGTTGGCAAGTTGACTAAGTACAGTAGTCACTTGCACGATGTCAATGGTGATCGGACCGGCGTGCGGGGCAGACATGCGCACTAACCACGTCCACTGTACTGTAGCTAGTAGTCCAACCACCGACGAAGATCGCACATGAGGTACCAACCACCGGTGTTACAGCTTTTCCGAACGCATTTTCCATTCAAGATGCCTGCGCAAACCTTCACTCTGCAAATGCACGAGAAGGCAAACGACACCACGGAAGGTACGTCGGACGGTATCGTGCCCGTTCTGACAGTGTCGATACAGAATTCTCACAAACGCGGTCTTGGCCTGTGGCGCGAGTTCGGACGCTCAGACGTAGTATAAAGCCATCGCACCCCGCACTCAACTGCCTCAGAACACCACCGCAGTCCCCAAACGGTAAAGTACACCTCCACTAGCAGTGACCACTATCGAAAACTGTCAACTAAGTGCGATTCTCCACAGAAATATACATCCTCAACACAATGCCGTCTGGTCTCACTTCGAAGCTCTACCTCGCGGGACTCCCTTCTGGTCTTACCTTCGAGATCATAAGCATCCAACCGGTCGCACCCAACGACGGGTACGATTGGAAAGCATCATTCAGACGTGGTGCCGGCGAAGCCAGTGTCGGCTGCATCGGCAAGGTATGCAGTCAACCTCCTCTCAGCTCCTTCAGACTACTAACCCGATAGCACAGACCGTGTACGACAATTGGCCTATGCCATTCAAAGTCTCCACTACCGACCGGGACGGGCTCATCGGCGAGGCCCATTTCGAGGGCCACAATGGCCTCTGGAGCTCTGGCCCCGGTGCGATGGTCACCATCAACTTCCGCCTGACCGGTACCACCACCGTTGACGACACTCAAGTCGATGTAAACGAGGCCGGTGTCATCCCGGTGTCGACCACGAACTGGGGAGGCTTCACGCGCCCCGACTACGTGAATGTGACATACTCGTGGAGGCGCAACACGACCGACCCAGTCAACGTTGCACTCAGCGTCCCCGCAACCGTAGTGGGCATGCCAGCCGACCTCTACTTCATCCCTGGGGTCAGCACTCAGCAGAAGGAAGTCGGGTTAGTGACTACGACGGATAAGGAGATCGCTCTCACTGCTGTAGACTATGCAATCAGGGGTATATTTTGGGTGCACCAGAGGATGTTCTCTTGGGCTTTGGGCCTGTTGTTTTAGGATGTAGTAGGCTAGATTGCGGTCCATTGGTCCCATGTAATTCGTGCAATTGCTTTCTTCTCGTTTGCGTTATCAGAACGTTCTCCGAAAAGTCAAGCGAATGAGCCAGTGAGATTTCAGAAGGTATTGGGATATGTATTAAATATTTGGTTCAAATGATCGGCACAAAGTAGCTCTGCTGCAATCCACGCGAAGCCTGGAGCAACTCCCAATCATTCACACTGAGGGCATCGGCCGCGAGGCTAAATTTGTTGTCGAAGATGCTGGACTGGACGTCGCAGACCGTGCCTTCCTGCGGGAGCGTGCCGTGCTGGAAGTAGGCTCGGATGACCTTGGCGGTGCACAGAGATGTGGCGGAGACGGAACAATGCTGAGAGTCGGATGTAAGTGACGTAGAGGAGACGGAGAAGAAGAATGACTCACTCCAGTGGACTCTTGTGTCAGCACGACGGAGTTTTTGAAGCCTCGAGACATCTTCTTGGCGCTGTTTCATATCGAGGTTAGGTATTTATATCGTAGTAGGATCTGTTGATACTTACTTTGTCAGGGGCGTTACAGGATCTGATTCATCTCATTTGAGTGCTGTGTCACATACACAAAGGAAATACTCACCAGCAGTGTTTCCAATAATGAGAAGAGGGTAACTAGTGTTCGTGACAAAAGATCCTGAGATGGATAAAACGATGGAATCAGCATCTGTCACACGAGTAGTCGTACGGCTTACCAGTGAATCGTTCCTTCGCGCGCACTTTCCACCCACTACTTCAAGCTTGAGCAACGTATCTTAGTACAAAATGAAAGAACAAAGTACGCACGAGCATCCTACACGAATAAGCCAGTTCTCAGCGAAGATTGAGTCCTCTGCCAGATCGTCATAATACTTCCTCAACGTGTCCACGTCGTCTGTCACGTCGTCTCCGTCGCCGCAGGCAATAGCCCAGGTGTTCTCTCTACCAATCATCCTGCTCCACGGCTTTCCAGGTGTCGCAGGACACGCGCAAGATCCCGTCAACAGACCATCAGCCTCTTTCGCCCGGGATAGCTGCCAGATTGACTCTGGGTTCCCCTGCTCGAGATCGACGAGTGCGGCAGTGAGACCCTTGCCGAGACTATACGGGTTGTACAGTGTGGCGAAGATGACCGACTTGACGAGCGAGTAATTGACTTCACCGTATACGCCCGTGGTGGCGTTGTAAAACGATACGGGGTAGGACCGGAGCTGAGTGAGCAGCGTTTGGATGCGGTCGTGGATCTTCTCAGCGCTGCTCTCGTGGATGGGGCACACGAAGGGACCAGCCTCCACGCAGGCTTGGTAGAGTCGGAAGAGCTCTGTGTCAGTATCCATAAGGTTCCTGGACCACAGCGCTATTGGGAAAAGGTTGGATTATCTGACACATGAAGTATGCTTTGTCTTCGACTCACTCTTATAGTAATCAGGCGAGTCAACCACGCCATCGATGATGAGACGTCCGACATTGTCCTGGAACAGATGGTCAAACAGCGGACTGCGAAGGTATCCAGTTTCCTCTTACTGGGAACATAGCGGCGAAACTGATAACGGATGGTCAGTCAGCTTTACCTTCAATTAAGCTATGAATAAGAATGCTCACTCACGTCGCTCCAAGAACCGAACCATATCTGCAACAGCGAGTCACTGAGCGAATTTGAACTTGAAATATTGCAAAACGACTCACGAGAAACCCCAGTATTGCAGCTTGTCACGTCCGTGTGCTTTCGTGATACTCAGCATGTCTCTCGCCACGACAGGCGTGCTAACGTGCTGTGCTATGTCGCCAACACGAGCTTTGGCAAAATCGCCGACAACGTGCGAGGTAGCGTGCATGGCGCCAAGCGCATTATCCGAAGAGTTGACAAGAGATGTAAACTTTGTGTAGAAGAGACCTTCTTCTCCTGATGAGATCATGGTGGTGAGAGTTGGTGTAGTGAAACCGAGTCCTATGTAAAGAGGCTGTCCAATCTTGCTCAAGCAATATAACATCGGGGGACATACCACGGGGATCGAAACCAATGAGGTCGTAGCCTTCACCCAAGATGGTCCTGAATGAGGCAGCACGACCCAGGACCATCTGTATACCCTCCCCTCCGGGTCCACCTGAATCACAGACGAGGGTTAGGAAACAACCAGAAGCTTTCGTGGAATGGCACGCACCGGGATTGAACAATATAGGTCCCAGGTATCCTTCTTCATCACGCGGAATGGTCGAAGGGAACCTCACCATTGCGACTGCAGCTCCTCCTGCAGTGGGGTCGCTATAATCCAGAGGGACCGAAAGCCTCGCACACTCGAAGCCTTGGTAGCAGGGAGTCCAATCAAGAACCTTGGAAGGGGAAATCTGTCGTAGTTGCAAGTGTCAATGTAGCCAGCTATGGGACACCGAATCAGACGCACCGAAGTCCAATTGAACACATCACTCAGTGGTGCAACGCTCACGTCCCCTACGTACGGGGAGGCTTTGAATTGATTCACCAGCAAGGGAATGTATTTGAAGGAAAGGAAGGCGGCGCATCCGTTCAGCAATAAGGCTCCCCAAATGGGCAACCCGAGTGGACGTGGGCCAGTGGATGGCGAATGCACCGTCTGCACGGGAAGAGTGTGTTTTGGGAGAGACATTCTTCAATTTCTTGAACAAATGAACGTTGAACGTGCGCTGAGCGTTCAAGCAGCATGGAAAGAGCTCTAGAGGAGATCACAGCGAGCCGGTCGCACACCAGATATGACTCGGATCATGTGCATGATGCGATCTTCCACTCCGAGATGGGCCACTGCCAGAGCTCAAAGTTATGGAGAAATCAGAATATATGAGTATGCTGGGAGCTGCTATGGACTGCGAACAAAGTCCTAAACGAACTTGAACATCCAGGTCCACTCACTCACTCACGACAACGATGACTCGGAGGAGGGAAACATTTTTAGCGCCGGTTGTGCGCGCGACGCGCTGACTCCTGAGATCTTGAGACTTCGCGACCAGTGCTCTGAGTCTTAGACTGCTCATCCTTGAACGTGACCTCGCGGCTAGGGCGATGCGCTGAGCGGGGTAGGGGTTCGAAGTACGACGAGGGCGCGGGTCTGCGCCTATCTGACGACGGTCGTGGATGAGTTGCCCAGTGGACGCGGAGAAGACGACTCGGTCGTTGTAATGATCGACTTTCTCTGGCGAGAATACGGTAGAAGAAGGATGTGGATAGGGATAAGTTCGTCCGAAATGCGGACCGCGCCAGAGGAAGAAGGGACACTAGTCTAATGCCAGGGAACCTTCTTGAGGACGCTACTCATACAAATGAGAAAGTCGTCGTAGCCAGCTGGGACGCGATGCTCGGTTCGGCGGAAGCCTATTCCAGAGCGGAGTATCAGATCGAAAACGCGGTATTCGTGAAGCAGCCAGATGGGAAAGGTGGTATATGGCAGAAGGACAGTGTTTCAGTGGTGAAGTCCTCCGTCCTTGGCTCTGACAGTGAACTCAACGAGTATCCTACAGTCCAGGTCCGACTGACGCGATCTACATGAAGTTACTTTGTGTTGCCCTTCGGCTTCATTGGCCCAAGTTCTTCCACAAGCGATAATACCCACTATCCAAGGTTCCCGCCCATGGATAATTGAAAACTCGGAGAGACAGAAGTACTCGAGACACTCTTTTCACGACTGCAACTTGCAATTGAAGGGGAAGGCTATGACAAGGAGGGGCTACTATGACGAAGAAGAAAAGAAGCGTTCCTACGTTAGTCCGTTCAGTTTTTCGTGCCCACATAAATCATCACTGATGATTCAGAATGGGAAATCCTAAAGCGATACTCTACGCTGATGTCTCGTTCTTTCCTCCAGATCCCGATACGCCTGATCTCCCCCACTCCCAGGTCATCACCACATCGCTCTTATATTATCTCACTACGTACTCGGGAGAGAATTGATATACGAGACGTGGACGTTCCCTGCCCCTCACTTCTAGTTGGTCATCTTGTTGGACAAGTTGTTGTGGCGTGGCGCCGTGGACCACCGGCGCTGCACAGTATCGACTTCCGTGCAGGGACTGGAGTATCCTGTTCAGCGTTCAGTGATTCAAGTTCACGGCGCATCTTTGACCAAGTCATTCAAGGCAGATTTCAGGTGTGCTACAAGGTAACTCCGTGTCTCCAGTCATGATACATGGGTCTTCTTTCCGTCGGGAGCGAGCTCGCCACCGACTGCTATCAAATAAGTGCATGTCATGATTTAGACAATCGATGTCACGGTCTACCGAACCTCCTTGGTCGCAGGCGAATCGCCTCCTGGTCTGAGTCGCGTCTTGCGTTCGCGACGAGCACACACGTTGTCCGGACGCAAGAGCCCCACTGCCGTTGCTCGACGTCCTGACGAGTATAAAAAGCTCTGGTCAGACCACCAGTGTTCTTCAGAATCCTCCATCTACTCTCAGGTAAGCAGATCCTCTCAAATGCGCAGAACGTTTCTTTGACCTCTGCACAAGACAGCTCATCGTTAGCCACAACCTCGATACTCACAGCCAACATGTCTGCATCCGGTACTGCTTCTACTGAAAAGCCCGTCGGTCAGTATCATCTCTTTGGATGTACCGTAGCACTTACTAACATACCTTCTATAGCACATACTCAAGTCTTCGCCAAGGCCGTTGAAGGTGACCCCGAGCTCGTATACTTGGTCGCTGCCGTCAACGGCGGCAACCTCCTCGGAATGGCCAGCCAGGCCAAGCTCAGCATCTCTCTCGACGCCTTCTCCGGCGTCGCCGACATCCCCATTTCCACCAAAGGCGCGATCAACATGAAGGGCGACACCATCCCTCCGCTCCCCAGCAATGGGAAGTTCCGCGTCGAGATCGGTGCGACGACCATCGTGCTTTACATCTTGGACAATGCCAGCTTACCCCTCTACATCTGGGAGGGTACGGGTTCGGCGTCGCCAAGCGTACGACGCAACTACGATGGCACTTGGGTCAGGAAGGAGTTTTCTTGAACGTCTTTGACGTCGATTTCCAGCTTGTGAGTCCTTCAGATATGTTCCTATTCTTACCTTTCCCTATTTGCTGACTACAGCTAGGCCCTCAGCAGTGGTTGTTCTCAAGCTCTTCGGTTGCTGATGACAAGTTGATGTTCAGACTCGGGATGGCCCTCTCCGGGTAGTTTGCGGTGATTTGCTGAAAATGGTCGAAGTCTCTGTGTCCTCGTTGTTCTTGGAAGGCCTGTACGTACTTGTTGGTTCAACACCAATGACTATGGTTGTCTCTCGCATCTCGTTGTCACGCAGCGGATTATGAGGTTTCCCAAGTCAGCACTGAGCTAACATGTCAGACCCTGTCAAAGCTGTCAAAGCTGCACCATCGAGTTGGGTATGCTCGTTAAATAAACGAAACCTGATCTACACATGGATATGCAACTAGTGATACACGAGTCGCGACACGGGATGAAGCGGAGCAGACAACACTGAGGATCCGTGGTATCTGAGACTGATTATACAAATGAAGAACGGTGACGACGAGAGGAAGGAAGAATTCTGAAAGTGTCCTTTAGGGTTGTAGTACATACCGTGTGTTCGAGACGCAAATATACTTGTCGCAAAGTCTTCTGCTTTCCTAACCATGTTCGCAACTATGCGAATGGCTTGCAATTCAATCGATGGCCAGCGACCCAATCTCTATCGTTGGGGGATCATCAGCATAAACCACAAAAGAGAGCAGAAAAAGCGTACAGCTGTTGACACTTCCGGCCGCAATACAAGACCCGTAAACACCCTTTACATACACGCATCCGGTGCGGCGCATATATGGAGGAGCAGGCGCATGCGTTAGAAAAGCACCGCTTCGGAATATTCCAGTAGCGCAACTTGTCGCTAGGCGTGGAAGGTTGGCTAGCGATACTCGTCATTCGAGCCTCTTTCCATCCAAAGATCTCTCCGTATTCTCGCCATGACCGTAGAATTTTAGTCTTCATGTCAACACGCCCGGGCTCCTCGTTTGTTTGATGGACGAGGATCGACTGCAGGGTGTCGTACCAAACTCTCACCCCCGTGTTCCTCAAATTGTCGATCATGGCGCGCCTTGTTGTCGAGACTGCAGATCGGACGAACCTGGTGAATGTGCCGAAAAGAGCCAGAGCGAATGCTAGATTGTTTTAGGCCCTGAATCAGCGCATATTTCTACCCGAGTGAGAATAACACTCACTTGTAACAGACCTGTCGGTAGCAGTGGACGATAGATTGTCCAGAAGGGCGTAACCGAATATTGCTAAGAGATTCAGCCTTGTGGCTGCTTCCA
Source organism: Antrodiella citrinella (assembly GCA_004802725.1). NCBI lineage: Eukaryota > Fungi > Basidiomycota > Agaricomycetes > Polyporales > Steccherinaceae > Antrodiella > Antrodiella citrinella. The sequence goes on from SGPM01000080.1 coordinate 68,888, forward strand.
CGAAGTATTTTGAGACAAGATCCCTGTATACTTGATCGCTGCCTGTGTCGTTTAGGAATCTATACATCAACGCGTAAACGCAATGAAGCCAACAAACGCTGCAAAATGGTTAAATATAACTTACACCATAGTCTGCAGCAGCATCTGCACCGTTTCGCTGCCTTTTTCTGTAGGCGATCCGCAAATGAACATATGGCAGCGCTGGAACAGACTGGGGATCAAACGCAGTGGCATCTGGCTGGTGCCACAAGCTATCGCGGACAGGCGGTCTTTGTTGTAGAATAGCATGTTGAAGCATATGTAGCCGATTGTACGTGCTTCGTCGGCCGATACCTGATCATCTCGCAAGAAACCATCTATCTTGGTCAACATGTCTGGCAGGTGACGAGACGGGTCGCCGTCTACAACCTCTCGGAAGAGAGCATGGACCTTGGCTGCTTCCGACGCAGCTAGCATCTGGTTTATATGCGAGGGAATAGGCATCTTCGAAAAATGTTCGCCTGCGTCGTATATCCACTGGTATAGAGAGAAGTGAGCTGCAAGCGTGGAGAGAGGTGCTGCTTGGTTGCTTGTTCATAGTCTCAGCATCTTGTGTTGGTCCCTTCAAGAATTTGAACACTCACAGTTCAGTCATATGCCATTGCACAAGCACGGCAATTGCGATGTGACAACCCTTCGTGAACATGGCGGAAGACTTCGCGCATGAAGGACTCGTCGTGTGAATCAAGTGACGATTTGTCCACATGGCTTTGCAGAAGCGGTCCATCCTACCGACAAGACCACGAATCACATGGGTGACTTTTGCCATGTCTGCGTCTGGCCAGTTGCGGAGAGTTATCAGGAAGTGTGACAGCAGATCTAAGATCCTCGAGCTGTACGAGATACTCTGTAGGAACAACAATAAGACTTAGATGCTTTAGAATTGAACAAACGCGTATACATACCTTGAATGCGCCTTGTCTGTCAGAGAACATGTCTAGTTCCGAGACGATGTCCATCAAGATGCAGGGAAGATCACTTTCCGCCAAAGCTTCCCACTCTATATGACGAGTACCGGTGAAGGATGTCATATCAGCGAGTAGCGTAATCTCTCCTGTAGGGCTTATGAAATCCAGAAGGTCGTTGGCTGCTGGGCACTCCTTTTGATGCAAATACAGGACCCATGTGCCGACGGTGGAAGGGGAAAGCATCGTTACATCCCACCAGTCAATCGAGGTCACGTCAATGGTGTCGTAAGGATGAGCTTCATCCATGCGATTCCTGGTGGTCGATTCCATGGATGCGGTAGACACGATTCTGCTTCAGATAGAAGAAAAGATATAACAATCTAAGTCAGCGCGGTACCACTGGCAGCACAGATGATGAGACGACCTACTCGACGTCTTGCTAACTTCGTGGTAGGTGGGGGTCTGCGGTCAAGATGCATGCAGAGCGAGAAGGTTTGAACAGAAGATGACATGGTCGTCGCCGAGGGTCACGGCAGGTCTGAGGTCAAAGACAAGAAACTGCAATGCAAGCGCCGGTGTCGGACGACGAGATTTACGCAACGACCACCGGCAACGTGAACGTCGACCCCTCGCCCCCCAACTACTTTCGACCCTCGCGTTCACCACTCCGCTCGGTAATCGATGTCGGTAGGTTAAAGGGGATGATACGGACTCACGTCCAGACTGAGAGGAAGGTCGTAGTTCCACCATGAGATCTACTAGATACGGTATATGAATTGGGGAGATCCCTGGTGAGTCTGCACAGGCAGTTTGGACTATCCGACTAATACTGAGGGTTTATTGTTCTTTGAACAAAGGATATAGCAACACTCGTTGTGACGGTTGCAGCTGCGCGTCCTCTCCATTGCAAAGCGACGCGTCTTGTTGTCACAAAAAGGACCAAGCTGATACCCTTGTACTGCTCACTGCGATGAGATGGCTTAGTTGTTGGACCTACGTCTTGTTTCCACGATTTGAAACATACAAAATAGGTTTACGATTGCGTCTCTGAACCTGTTTCTCCGAGAGCGGGTGAGACGAACAGTGTCGCCGCAATGCTAACAGCTGTACGTCTCGCATCTCGAACAACGCGACGGTGGTAAGGTGCAGTATTAGGGTGCACAAGGATCAAGGTATCGTATAGCAGCGTCCTCCGCAAGAGACCATATTCATACATTATTTTACAGACGTCATCTTCTCGAACTCAAGTTCAGCTAGCCTCGCAACGGTGTCTTCTCGTACTCTGACCCACCTTCGAGTAGTCTCGAGACGCATGCATATAGTGAGTGCGGCAGAGCTCTCGGAGGTCGTCCTGCTTCGATTTCTTGGGGATGCGCGGTTTATGGATGCACGATCCCTCTATCGTTCCAAATACCCATTGTACATCACTTCCGTTCTCGGAGGCTCACCACGGTGTTTCGACCCACCGGTGGCGGATGTCATCCTCGGTCCATCGGAAAGATTCTCTGCATCAGTGCATAATACTGACGTTGTTCTTTCGATGTTATAGAACTTTCCAGCCTTTGCTAGGCATCCATGAGGCTCGATGAGGGTCCTGCCGTGGTGTGGATCGGTGCGCAACTCAGCTCACCCTCACGGTCAACGCCGTCAACGCCCGCAACCTGTGCGCTATAGCCGACAAGGGCAAGCTTTCCCTGTCCACCAACGCCCTCTTCTGCGTCGCCGACATCCCGTCTAACATCAGAGGCGCGATGGACATGCAGGGCGACGCCCTCCCTTCGCTCCCGCTCAACGGGAAGTTCCGCGTTGAGATGAACGCGACGAGTGTTCAGCTTATCATTATAGATCATGCTGCTCTGCCTCAGTGTACCTGGACCGGGGCGGGTTCTGCCTCGGAGAGTATGCGGGGCACGTTTGAGGGTACCTGGGTGAGGAAGTGATTCATGATTCCTCTTGATTTCAGTGGGAGTTGGGTCCCATGTTCTCAATCCAAGTTGGTGCTGTTGTTAGGCATGTACATAGACAGTTGTTGGTTCGACCTTCAACGTCGATGCTGTAGAGTTGTTTTGTGCGTGCAAGGTGTCTCGGAGGTGTGTTCTGACCGTGTCGTTCTGCCCTCTTGAGTCTTGCTGGCGGTAACAACACCGAATGCGGCAAGACGACTTCCACATTTGGAGAGCTAATTTCCGTATTAGGCCACTCCTCTTCGCGGTGTCAGACAACTCCAATTCTAACAACCTGGAATCAGGTACACTATCAATGTATCATGACTGTATACGACTCGGAACACATGACAGAGATACGTACAATCGAACCTGACTTTGTGAAATTGCCGAACCCTCCCTCAATAGTTGACCATCGCAACCCAAGCCGGATTCATGTCGACGTCTGCCCTGAGTAATGAATGACTTTTGACGACACTATGCATAGTACAATATGATGACTATCTATTGACTTGATCTGTGCCGCTGCGACAACACCTCCGGAAAAGTGCTGGCAAGTAGAGCGTCTGATGCACACCTAGACCTCACGTCCTAACCCACGTCCCCGCAAACGACCCCACCAACGTCTTCGCCGTCTTCTCCCTCCCATCCTCATTTTCATCTACCCCCTCCCACATAGCCACCACCAACCCCGCATAATCCCACAACACCAGCTCACATGCACACCTCCCATCCCCCGGGCCATCTCGACTGAACGTGACGTCAAAACGTCCGCTCGACACACCCAGGCCGCCCAGATCGAGGGGCGGGCCCTCGACGGTGGCTGAGCCTTGGACGGAGGGTGTGATCTCCGCGAGGCCGGTGAACCTTCCGCCGGGGAGTGTGAGTGTGAGTGTGGTGAGTGTAAGGAGACATTTGGACGCGGTGGCGTAGAGGCGGACGGGTGCCGGTGGGTTGTGGCTGGTCATGATGGGTCTGGTTGGATGCTAGTAAGTACTGTAGCGGTGACTGTGTTCGAGGTGCGGTTGTTTTGGCGCGGGGTGTTTGTAGGGAGTACGCACGAGGGAGCGTGTGTGTGCGCCGGGTTCGGGAGAGACGTATCGTCATGGGTCTAGATGCGAGAAGACAGGCTTGACAGACAGACGAATGCGGAGTCGGAAGAACGAAGAACGGTGTTCCTGAACAGCGAGGACAGATTGGGGTACAGTATGCATGGAAGGGGATGTGTGGAAGGGGGCGGCCGAACAGGAAACGAACGCCCCGAAATGAGTAGATCGTCTTCTGCACATGGTCGGTCCTTGTAGACTGCAGAATTCTGATCTATCCAGCTCAATATGTATATACGATCACAATACTACATGCAGTCAACGTGGAGGGTAGACCGTCATGTATCTGTTAGAGTTATGTAATTGAGCAGGAGCACAAACGGCAGTCCAGAGTTCAAACATACCAGCGTACCGCACGACGTCCTACCGAGCCACCTCATCGACATCGATCCTCTTCCACTCCCCATCCCACGTCCCTGCCAGCCCCTTCTGCGTGCCCATACCCTCCCAGATCGTAACAAGCATGCCCTCATCCGTGTTATCGAACACCTCCAGCGTACACGTGAACGAGGTGAACGTGATGCGGAACTTCCCTGCCTTGGGGATGTGAGCGAGGGGGCCGCCGCGCATGGTCGCGGACCCGATCGTGTCGGCGGGGAAGGGGTCGACGACGCCGGAGAGGGTGTCGATGACGATATGAAGTTTGTTGTGGTTTGCTCGGGCGAAGAAGTTGCCCGAGTTCGTGGTTTCTAGTGCAGCGTCGTGAGTGAGTCGAGGAAGCTTGAGATTGTAGCATCACCGCATAATGTGTTTGCTTACTGGGCATGCTGGCAAACTTTCACTTCTTGAGGGTGAGAGAATCGCATGAATCAGTAACTCCGGTACAGACACCCCTCCATTATTCATCCTTTGTGAGAGGTGCTTGAATGTCACCTCCACATCCGATGAATGGTCGACTCAATATGGGTCGTGAGGTACTGTATGCACGCGACGCAGCTGTGTTGGGACGGCATCCTGACATTTACTGCACCGTGTATGAATTAGTCAATGCTTCACCGAGTCCACGCAGACGTCACTCACATAGATTGCTCTGTCTACGAGGTCGAAGGTGAGTCGTGCGCTGAGGCTGCAGCGGGTGCCCTTCGGAAGTTGCCGGAGCATGACATCAGCCTGCTCTCGTCACTCATGAAGAGTCAGGCGCTGGAAGGTTTTACGACTCTACGACTCGGATACGCTCGGTTCAAGCTTGGTTCCATCATGCTGAACATACTTGGAATACAACACACGCCTCTATCCCGGTGGTTGCTGGATTTCAACACCTGTCTGAGGACATCACACTCGGAAACGCGGTTTTTCTCTGGCCAACCACTGAGATGCCATGAACAGACCAACGAGGACATGGTCCAGCTAGTCACTCACCTCACTCAGATCAAAACCACCGCACCAGCCTCGTGCTACCACCCACCTACCATCGCCACGCTTCCTTGATGCGCCAAACGCGTCCAAAACGTCTCAGTCGCGTCGATGCCCTCTCGTAGACGTCATCGCCCTCCCGTCGCGCGTTCACGACCCCCTCCTCGTCCTCCCCCACATACCCCACTAGTCGTCCTCCCCAACGCTCCGTGCACGACAATCGGTACGCGACTTCCCTCCGGCCTCCCCTCGTTACCCGAAACCCACCAGCATACCGGACACCCGCCGCCGTCACGCGTCCAATCCGCGTCCACCTCCCCGCCATCCTCTGCCCTTCCCCCTCCAGCATATATAAACCCCCTTCCGTCGCCTTGTTCCGCTCCTCCCATCGTCTCCCCCGCCATGCCTGTCACGTCTCCCACAGGCGACTGAGACTTGAAACATCACATCATCCACACCCACAAGGGACCGAAATCCGTGAACCCGATTACACCAAACTCCTCGGGTAGTTCTGGCTGTCTCAAGCCGGACTGTAAAAGCGAGACACCGCTCGCGGTACGTTGCTCGTGCTCTCTCATCTCACACCATCCCAACTCGCCTCTTTCACAGTGGGTCCAGTATAGACTCTCTGTCAGGCAGCCGAACCGTTGCAAGACCCTCCCACTGAAAAGCAACCCGAAGCACCGGGGAGTTGCCGGGGACTATTAATGACGTCACGTCACTCTCGTCATTGCTGATGAGTCAGGCGCTGGAAGGTTCTACGATTCGCTCTTGCTTTCTGCTACGTTCTTTGAACGTTCTCGTCTCTTCCAGCCCTCTGCCCCTCGCACACTGACGCGTCCCGCCATCCCATCCCATTTAAATAACCTCCGTACGCACTCTTCCCCTTCACTGCACTTTAAATCGCAACCACTCACTTTAAATCGCAACCACTCACTCACATCACCACTACCACCACACAACTACCGCTACCACCTACGACTACTACGGCGATGTTCAGATACGGCATCCCCGTCTACGACCAAGGCTACGCCCGAGCCGTCGCTGAAGAACAAGCAGCACACGCCCAATACGCAGCAGCCCTCCGCGCACAGGAGGAAGCCCGCAACCGCGCCGCCCGCGCTAGGGCAGCACGTCAAGCATACACCTCGCCCTACGCCTCTTTCCTTCCCACCGACCACGCCGACGAGGACGAGGGCGAGGAGGAGTACCCTGCGTACGGGTCTCCCGACGCGTATGGCTCTGCGTATGGCCTGTCGCCGTACCAGCGCCAGGCACTCGCACAGCTCGAACGGGAGAAGGAGAGACAGAGGCTTGCGGAGCTGAGGCAGAGGAAGGCTTTGGAGCAGGATGAGTTGAGGAGGAGGTTGGTCCTCGAAGAACAGAGGAAGAGGCAGGAGGCGGAGGAGCTGAGGAGGAAGGAGCTCGAGGAGGAGTTGCGGAGACGGGATGCGTTTGAGCAATTCTATCGGAACTTGGGGTTGAGGACGCCTCAGCAGACGGTACGTCTTTCTTGTCTCGTTCCTTGTTTGGCTAGTTTACTCACATTATCACAGCAGAATACCGCTCCTCGTAGAGCACGCACCACATCCCCTCCCGCCCAACGCCCTGCACCCTCACCTGCACCTACCACCACCGCGTCCTCCGAGTCGAAGCCCGTGCGTATCCCTATCCGCGACCCCGAGCCCAGCAGTGCCGCAGAACGCGCCGCAGCAGCGGAGAAGATCCAGACCGTCTTCCGCACACACGCACAGCGCACCAAGGCTCTCCAGGCTATCGATGCCATCGACACCCGCTTCCAGTCTCTCAAGGCTGGGTTCGCGTTCCCCACGCACCTCGACTTCCACGTTGGCGAGGAGGCTATGGTTACGGTCGATACCACTAAGCTCGACGTGCCCGCCATCGACGAGGAAGATATGTCCCCTACTCCCTCTGACTCAGAAGACGAGGGGTCACTCGCCCCCACCACTCCGAAACTCGCTTACTCCTCCAATAACGCCTCGTTACACCAGTACGACGAAGAGCTGAACCAGCTCCTGGTCAAGCTCGACGCAGTGGAGAGCGGTGGAGAGAAGGCTGTGAGGGAGAGAAGAAGAGAGATGGTGAGGAGGGTGGAGAGGGAGGCGAGGAGGGTGGAGGGGTGGAAGGGAGTTGTTTGGAGGGTTTATCAGGAGGTGAAGGCGAAGGAGGCGGGTGCTCAGGTTGAGGAGAGTGTGGATGAGGTTATGGACGAGACCCCCGCGAACGCCGCTACAACCGTCGAGGAGGTTTCCTCAGCACCCGAACAAGCTGCCATGGACGTCGAGGCACCTTTTTTACTCCAACCTACCTCCTCTACAGAATCCTCGTCGGCGAGCACGCTCTCAGCGACGACAGCGGACGAACCGACCTTCGACGCGTCGGACATCACGTCTTCCCCCATCCTCATTCCTCACGCCTCGTCCGTTGGAGACGAGGACTTCGTTGACGACGCAGAAGAAGCTGAAACTGAGGAAGTCGTCTCCTCGCTCTACCCTGCGGCGGCACAGAGCACGAGTGGTAGTTGTGCGATGGAGGTGCTGGGGGAGACGGAGGGGCAGGTCTTGGATGATCATGAGTTTGTGTTGTGTTGATCTTCAGAGTCTCCGTTGAGTGTGAGCGAGAGGTTTTGAGAGAGATTCGGATTGTGTATCATTAGGACTGCTGGTTTGAAGGTTACTTGCATCAAGTGTATCATTATCACTACCACACATAATCTTGCAATGACATCTAGTATCATCGCCCTTAGAGGTAACGAGTAATGCGTACGAGTGAGTTGTAAGCAAGCACACGCAAGCCATCCTCTGATAGCCCGCGACGACCAACAACAACAAGAAGGCACGACACGAAACATGACATTTCATTTCAAAGCATACATGATCTGGCCCTAACTCATCTGAGCTCCGGCGCAGGTATCGGGGACGTCGCGTTCTTGGGCTCGCGGGGTTTCGGCGCGTAAGGCGGGACGCTCTCTTCGGGTTCGCGCACGTAGTAGCCTACAACAACACGAAATACGAATCAGTCACATTTCGGAGCTGGGGGGAATGGGGGGTGCAGTTCACCTTGTTCCTTAGCAGCCTTCTCCCCCTGCCTCCCGAACCCCATCCCGTTCCTCGAGCTCCCCGTGCTATCGCTCCTCTGCATCGCCTCCCGCTCCTTATCGGATATCCCCGCACCACTGCCACCGGGCGCGGGGTCGTTGACGGTGGGGAGCACGCCCTTCTTGGCGGCGTGGTGCGCGCGGATGCTCCGGATGCTCTTCGACTTCTCGCGGTACGCGAGCCCGAGGAGGATGTTCAGGCAGGAGACGGAGAAGAGGAAGAAGGCGGAGGCGAGCGAGAATTTGTCGACGTGGTGCGAGAGGACGGCGGCGCCCAGCCTACACCCAACAAGCGTCAGCAACACTTCACTTCACTTGGAACGCGCGAACGGGGGAACGCACAGGCCTTGGATGATCCCTAGGGCGCCCAGCCCGAAGTCGCGGCCGAGGATGGGGAAGTACCGGACGAAGAACTGGTCGGGCCAGCCCACCTCGGAGAGGAGGAGCACGATCGCTTGGAACATGATCAGCAGGCGGTTCAGGACCGCCCAGAACGCGCCTGCGGCTTGGTTCGGGACTGTGCTTCCCCTACACACACCAAAACGTTAGCTCTAGTCTTGCTCGTGAGGGTGGGGGACGCACGTAACGTAGTCGCAGTCATTGCGCGGACAAGACGCCTTGTTGAAATGGTTCACCGCGTTGATGTCGTTCGCCATCGTCACGATGCTGCTCGTGAACAACAGGAAGAGGCCCATGATGCTCAGCCCCCGCACGACGTTCAGGAAGATGAATTGCCCTGGTGAACACCAATTTTGAGTCAGTAATCAGTCATGGTCGCGTGCCACCCCTCTCTGGCGCCTCCTACGCTCCCTCTGAGAGGCTGTCGGTTACGAGGGGTGAGGGGCAAGAAGGGAACTCACATGGTGCAGGCTTATCGCCTTTCGCCGTCGTGACGATATACTTCGCAGGGATCGCAGCCTCGATATCGGCGGTTGTGGTTTTGGCCATAGTCGCAGTCGGTCGTGTCGTCGGTCGGTCGTAGGTACGTTCAAAAGTGAGGTCGTCAAGCAATCAGCGGGTACACAAGAAGGAATAGGTCGTGAACTGTGGCCAGCACAAGAAACCAAAAGGACCCGTGTCAAACGAGGAAAAGAAAGTAAAGAAAAGCTTCAAGCCCCCCGGAGAAAAAAAGACGATGAACGTAGGACGCAAGAGAGACAAGCGAGGACTGCGTCGGGGGTCTGAGACTCGGTCGAGGCGTTTAGAGCAGCGGGATCATGGGGTGATGGTAGATGCGGGTGATGATTATATGAGATGCAGTGCCCCCCAGGATCCAGACGCTTCACATCAACTCCGGGTGAGAACAAGTCGCATTGCATTGGAAGTCTTTGTTTTGTACGACAGATGGACAAGGCAGTTGAAGAGGTTTTTTGAGAAGAGGCGGAGTGCTTTGTTCTTTGGACATTGTGCTGGCGGTTCAAAGGAAAGGCCGTTCGGGGTTCGCCGGTTGCGATTGCGATTTGATGTTAGATTGCACCAAGTCGGCACCAAGGCTCTTGTCCCGAAGGTGGTCACGCTTGTTGACATACGATGAGATGCAAATGATATGCGAAGATATCTAGCTACTTACTGTCCAGACAAGTGTGCTCCAATCGAGCCTCATCGAGAGACATAACTATGTATAGTCGTCCATCTTGCTCCTTCAGTGCGCTCCGAATCACTTCGATCCTACATCTCGATGGTACACGTAGGTGGTGCGGCAGTCTAGGACGTCGTCCGCCGCATCAACGAAATGAAAGTGCGTGCCGTGCGGGTTTGACATCCACATGTTCACGATTCACGAGCACGAACACAGCATTAGCCGTATGAGAGGCGCTTATGTTCCAAATTAGGAAAATGCTCTCCCGAAAAGGAAGGGTTGATTCTTTTAACACTCCGCTGCTTGATCTGCCACGTCCCGCTCGTCTCGAACGTTGGCGCAAAACGCGAAGAACTCTCAGTGACTGTACAGTCGAAACCTACTGACTGAATAACATGTCTCGGCAGTATTTGAGATATAGGGTAGTCGTCATAGCGCAAGTCGTATCCGACTCAATGATTGCACTCCGGAAACGAGTAGTCTGCAATGTACTGTGTACATTATTACTGGCGTTCGTCATTGGAACGCAGACTGTAGCTAGAGAATCAAGGTAACCTCTTTAGTGCCCCAATACGCTGGAGGACATGGCATGCCATGCCTCCCCGGCCGGTGTGCTCACGGAACATTCATCATTCCATCTTGCTTAGGCGTACGTAGCACGGGTTAAAGCTTATCTCGCCTCTACTGTGGCTGATTGTTTCCAAAAACCTATCCCTGTCAGGACATTGTATATTTGTAATAACACAGGTGGACTACAATCTGGCAGAAAATACCACCGAGTACCACCTCAGTCAGTGACCCTCGTAGCCGTAGATGTAAGCATACAGCGTTCGGAGCATATGAAACGTCGAGCACGTTCAAGGACTGTTCAGGTATCTCAGTACGCCACATGCGCCACATTTTCATGCCCGAGGCTGCTCAGTAAGAAGAGCCAGCGTACGCGTAAGGATGCGGCCGACAACCTCTGGCGCTTATGACGAGGATGACTCGAGAGTCGGAGTGAAAAGCCCATGATATGCGCAAGATCGTATTGTTGTACATAAGCTCACAATCATAATGTCCATTGCAAAGGGCCGAGAAGTTGATCGGTTCAGATGTGAGCGAGGGAGATAAATGATCAGCTCTAATACCGGTCGTGTCGAAAAGAGCTGATGTGAAATCATATGCGTGCAGAAACAGCACTGTCGGTCGTGTATAGGAAAGATCTGTGGGTTTACCACGGCACTCTTGGCTGATTACGAATAAATAAGCTCGTGTTGGGACGCTTCATCGTACGAAGACCCTCCGATGACACCATGCTTGAGCGCATTTTTGTGTTACCACCGACAGAGCCCTACAGAGCCTTGCGATGATGGACGCCATCGGGATGGCTGGGACCGAAGTTGTCAGCGAGAGTTTCATTCGTTGGAGTTTGTTCGGAGGCACGTTTGTATGTCTGCGGCCTTGAAAGATTCAGGTCATCATCAAGGACCACAGGCCCGACAGGCTAGATGGTGTTCTATGGTGTTCGTCGCGTCCCAAAACGTTGAAAGATGTTCATCGATGTAGAGAGGGGTTCTTAGCGAGATGCCCCTCGACCGTTGACGACGATGAGCAAGGTCTGTTTTGAAGATCTAGCCGAGCCTGGCGCGGTGACAAACAAGGCTCTCGCCCAATGGCGGGGAGCACGAGGTGGCGAATGCCGAATCTCCGATACGTGATAACGATGGCCCAGCCGATTATATAAATCTGCTCGATCGCCGTCCTCATCCTTTCTTCAACTCCCCCCAACATCTCTTCACCCATCCACTACATTTCCAGTCGTCCACCATGGTACGTCGTTGTCGAGCGCATCGTGCCAACCAGTGTGTTTACTGACGTGCTTGCAGGTCAAAGTTGGAATCAACGGGTAAGTCCTTGCCGGAAAGCGAGGATGTACATCTCCGAGCTCATTGTGACTTTTTTCTACCATCTTTATCCAGTTTCGGTGAGTACAACTTCCTTTACTTGTCAAAATGGCGATCTGGTCGCTGACAGTGTAATCGTGCAGGTCGTATTGGCCGTATCGTCCTCCGCAATGCTCTGCTTCACGGCGAGGTTGAGGTCGTTGCTGTAAACGAGTACGTCGTTAGTTTTCTGGTCCAGTTTCTGTGTTTTCTGACAAGCATATTCTCTGCAGCCCCTTCATTGACCTTGAATACATGGTACGCCCTTCCATCGCTTTGCCCCAATTTTTTACCTAAAGGTCTAATCGATCATGAATCAGGTTTACATGTTCAAGTACGACTCTGTCCACGGACGTTACAACGGCTCCGTCGAGGCCAAGGATGGCAAGCTCTACGTCGAGGGCAAGCCTATCAGCGTCTTCGCTGAGCGTGACCCCGCTACCATCCCCTGGGGATCTGTTGGCGCTGACTACGTCGTTGAGTCCACCGGTGTCTTCACCACCATCGACAAGTATGCATATATGCGCTCTCCTTCCATGGATATCTTACTGATTTCTGGTTGCTTTGTAGGGCCTCCGCTCATTTGAAGGGTGGTGCCAAGAAGGTCGTCATCTCCGCCCCCTCTGCTGATGCCCCCATGTTCGTGTGCGGTGTCAACCTGGACTCTTACGACCCCAAATACACCGTCGTACGTACCCTACTATTTCATCAATTGAACATCTCATAACACTTTCGTCCATTAGATCTCCAACGCCTCCTGCACCACCAACTGCCTTGCGCCCCTCGCCAAGGTCATCCACGACAAGTTCGGTATCGTTGAGGGTTTGATGACCACCGTCCACGCCACCACTGCTACCCAGAAGACTGTCGATGGTCCCTCGCACAAGGACTGGCGTGGCGGACGTTCCGTCAACAACAACATCATCCCCTCCTCCACCGGTGCCGCCAAGGCCGTCGGCAAGGTCATCCCCAGCTTGAACGGCAAGCTTACGTAAGTCATTCATGACATCATCTGTCAAACTACGAGACTAACGCAAAATTGCACAAGTGGTATGGCCTTCCGTGTCCCCACCATCGATGTCTCTTGCGTCGATCTTGTCGTCCGTCTCCAGACCTCTGCGACCTATGACGAGATCAAGGCCGCCGTCAGGGAGGCCGCCAACGGTCCCCTCAAGGGCATCCTCGAGTACACCGAGGACGCTGTCGTCTCCAGCGACTTTGTCGGCAACTCTTCCTCTTCCATCTTCGATGCTGCTGCCGGTATCTCCCTCAACGCGAACTTCGTCAAGCTCATCGCTTGGTACGACAACGAGTGGGGTTACTCCCGCCGTGTTGTTGACCTCTTGGCCTTCGCTGCCAAGAAGGATGCTCAGGCTTAAATACACCTTTAGTCGGGTTGTGTTGAGATTGTTGGTTGAAGGAGAGAAGTTCTAATAAAACATGTAATTGACTGGGTTTTCCCTTCCCGCTCTGTGGCAGGCGAAAGCGGTTCTACTGCTGTCCTGGCCACGCGGTGTCGGTACTGGTACTTTTTGTTACTTGTAGTAGTCCTTCAAGTTGTAGCATTGCAGAATGAATAAACATAGACGATCCTATACAAACCATTCTACTATTTTGTTTGTAAGCGTGACAGTTGGTATTGCGGCCCGGGGTGCCGCCTTGCATCCACCCTTCGCCAATTCTCACATCTTCGTCGCAAACACCACCACCATACATTGTAACGCATCTCACGAGAGGACGCTACGCCGCATTAACTCCTCATGAGAGATTACTCGGATTTGAGCTTTATGCCCACTGTCACCGCTAGCTCCGACTCATTCCAAAATATCTCTTTGAACAAGTTCTTATTGGTTCTGCTGGCGGACTTCTGTATGACCTCAGAGTCCAGACTGACATAGCCTGGTGCGGATACTGTGGTGGTCGTTGCGGGTAGGAATGCGCCTGCGATGTCACGGGTGTATTCCTACACCAACGTCTGCCATAGTCGACTCCGTTCTATAGGTTCCGCGGAGGCTTCCTTGCCAGAGGCCGAGGCACTCAAGTCATTTCGCACTTGGGTCCGGTGAGTTACATTTTCGGTATAGATGGCGGGCGCAGTCGAGATGGTTCAGGACGTCACGGAAGCTGTAATGATGTGTTGCTGGCGACTCAGAGGGACTTGTTACTATCATCTCTGCAATGTCTAGTCCTTGAGAGCAGGTAGAGGTTACACGGTGGGTATGTTGGGAAGTACGTATCCCAGTGCGTCACTGTACCATGTCTTATCGAGTACCCACGCCATTCCAATGGCAGGGCATAGGAACGTCCAATGCGAACCCATATCCTCACCAAATCCCGCAATAGTAGTGATCAACATTCCCCCTTACAACCTCAAGCATGTCTGGCGATCTTGTTCTTGTACGTCACTCTTTGTGTCTGATATCATTATGTCTGTCCTAATGCAGGAGATTCCTTCCAGGTCATCGGCGTGTCTGGATATCTCGGAGCTCATGTGGTTGACCGACTTGTAAAGGACGAATACCGCGTCCGTGGGTATGTCGTCTGGTAATCCCCTTTGTTTATGACTAATTTTTTATGCGTCACGGCTTTGTTTCGGCCAGAACGGCTCGTTCAGCCAAGTTATATCGAAGCCGTGAGGCATACGCTGTATATGGAGAAGCCGTCGAGATCATCGCAATGAATGACCTCGCGAATGGTGATTATCCGGATGCTTTCAAGGGTCGGTCCCCCGGTAACGGTCTCGTTTCGGCTGCTGTTGAAATCGTATGCCAGGTGTCGACGCCGTCATCCATGTTGCCGCAACTATGATAGGGAGGGAGGCAGAGGCAGAGGCAGCGATCCGCGTAAGGAATCTAGGCAGTTGCGCGCTCTCAATCGTCTCATTTGGGTTAAATATTCTAGGTGTCCATGGATGGAAGTCTTGACATCCTTGCCCAAGCAGAGCGGGCAGGAGTCAAAAACTTTAGCTTTGTCAGGACCATTGGCCCTGTCACTGATGGAATTGCTATGGGGAAGCCTGAGCCGGTGAAGGGTGACGGTGAGCTCTGTATCTTTCTCAATTACTAGACGGACTGACCATCATATAAACAGAATGGGTTGCGGTGACGAGATTATGTTGTCAACCAGGATGAGAGACATTTTCGTACGTTTCTGATCGTATCGTGTCGTCTACTGTACTGGAAAATCCTTTGCATCGCCTCCCATTTCTTTGCGGACCTCTTTGGTCAGGACGTCCTAGTCGGGCCCTCTGGACTCGGAAAATGCATCAGACTGGGCTCCATATCATCTCCGTCACGGAGGACAGCGAAGTCAAGGACGACTCGCTCCGAGTGATCTATCTAGGATTTAGAAACCGTCATGCGGATGATGCAGGCCGCGAACAAATACTAGATGTAGTAGATGGAGTCTGTGAAACAGAAACTTTCTCACCTCTGGGATATACATCGATAGCTCACCGCTGGAAATATTCACGGTCGTGTGTCGGTGGGACGTGGAGGCTGCGGCTTCTGCCTCCGTAGATGCTATCCACATGACCTTTTTCAACGAGTACAA
Source organism: Antrodiella citrinella (assembly GCA_004802725.1). Lineage (NCBI taxonomy): Eukaryota > Fungi > Basidiomycota > Agaricomycetes > Polyporales > Steccherinaceae > Antrodiella > Antrodiella citrinella. The sequence goes on from SGPM01000080.1 coordinate 84,411, forward strand.
TGGACCCGAACATGTGTATTCAAAACTCTTGAACACGATAATTACTATATCGCGGAAATGGCGCAGGTATCAGCAGGAGCGTATAATCGGCTGAGAGTGTTCCTGGTTCCTACTATTCAAGGGAGCCAACTTTCTGCACACCGCATCCGAGCGACTCGTATGCAGGCTAGTACGGGTTTCGGGAATTGAACCCGCCAAAGGAGTGTCATGTCTGGACAAGAAGCTGTTGGAGAAGATACCTGGAGACGTGAGTTTCCGAACGTCGGACGGGGTGGTCTTCGAAGCGCATATAGGAGTTGTAGATGTTGCATCGTCAGTCCTAGGGGAAAGACTGCACATATTACGGATATTACGGATGTTCTTATCGCCACCAGCACCTCTGGACGTCTGTGAGGACTCGACAACGTTCGGCTGCCTCCTTAGGCTCTTCTACGGATATGCTCCGAAGATGCGCATGTTGTACTTCATGGTCGTGCAAGCATGCAAGCAGTATGACTGCATGCGGTTCCTCGAAATTCTCCCCCCATAATGCAAAGATCTCCAAGGCGAACAGCCTCTCGGCATCTACTTCATCGCCCTCGCTTGTGGACGGCGCACTGAAGCACGATTAGCTGCCCAGGAAGCCATCATACGCCATTCGACAACCATCGAGCTTGGCTACTGTCCTGAGATGGAGGTATCGTTTGCCAAAGCACTGTACAACCTGTTGAAGTACAGCGCCAAGCTCACGGTGTGCAAATCGAGGATCAAGAAGGGATTTGAGGAGTGAAAGTTTTCAGCGCAGTACTACCAATCGACGATGACTGGAGGACGGGCAACGACTGCTGCGCTGTCACAGTATAGTCTATCGGCGTTCTCGCGGCCGAGGATCGAAGAGTCGACAACGGTTCCTGCACAGTTCATTCAAAGAGAGATTAGGCAGGATAAGAAGCATATGGCGGTGAAAACAACGAACAAACTGTTGGATACTTTGCTGGTAAGAGAGTGCGGTCATGAGAAGAGAGCTGGACGAAGCTTTGAATGATGTGAGGAACGTCAATGATTGGCTAGCAGGAAATTTACCCACATGAACCTAGGTCGAACTGGTGATCGACTGCATGCCGTGTTATCATCCGTGGCGAACACCGTAGGAATTTGACTTCAGCACGGAACTCGGTGAGCAGGGACCAGCTGAGGAGGCGATATGTTGCCTAAAGTGCCCGTGACATTTTGCTGACGTTTCCATGCCCATGATGAAAGGACGGAGGGAGGAAAAGGAGAGAAAACATCCGGCGAGAAAATATTGGGGGATTTCTTAAACGACCTTTCCCCCGTCTGAGCAACATATTTGAGGATGACAGTTTGGCTGCTGAACACAACCCTTTGCATCACAGCCCTCCCGTCGTGTTCAGCAAACCAAGTGACCACCTAAGCATCCCCTTTCTTCACGAACCTCCCCGCTCTGTGCCAAAACAAACTCTCAAAGTCCTCTCCGTCTTTCCCCCATACCTTTTTCGTCTCCCAGACTGGCATTGCGTCAATCCACACATGTGTCGCACGGTCTAACTTGCATCCGTCGAACGCCGTCTGCCACATCGGCGTCCAGAATCGCTGCCACCACGCCACGTCCTCCCGCGGGTTCCGCACATGCTCGTAGAACAGAAGCGTCCCTCCGGCCTTCAGCACATCCCCGACGAGGTTATGCAACGTACGTTCAGGTTCAGGGACGGAGCAGAGTGTCAAGACGGACACGATGGTGTCGACGGGGCCCAGGGCCGCAGCGATCCGAGCGGTGTCTTGTGCACCGTAGGAGAGGATGGCGAGGGAGCCATCGGGTTCGACAAACCCAGCCGCGTTGGCACGAGTGCGGATATGACTATGCATACGGGTATTGGGTTCGAGCGCGACGTACTGGGTCACTTTCTGGCGATCGAGGTAGTGCACGGTGTGACCGTGGCCAGCTCCGATGTCGAGCACGACTCCGTGCGCGTGAGGCGTTATAAGACCAAACTTGACTGCCCTGCCTGCATCATCTGTACTATCGGCGAAGGCAACCCAGACGTAGGCCATGAACCGCTTTGAGACCAGGGATGGTGAGAAGAGCAGCGACGGCGTGTTGAAAACATCGTTCACGGTTGGGATGAAAGCCGCTCGGATTGCGAGCCAAAAATCGGCGAGCAAACCAAACGCATTCGTCAACTTCATCGTCGTTGTCGTCGACGTTGAACACGGTGGTCGCCGTGAAAGCTGCGTGCGTGCACTATTGGCGCCTGCGTTGTTTCCTCCCATGCTATCATGTCGCTTGTTGGGATTTCCTTGTTCTTCAGGCCTCTTGACCACGAACCTCCTCCTCCTTCTAGGTATTTTCGAAGACATTGAGGCGTTGCGTGAGTCGCCTTGATTCTATGCTCTTCTATGCGCAGATTCTAACACTTTTTCGACGAAGGATAATGGCTACCGTTCCCAACGCTTCATCCGTTGGACACGCCACCCGAGATCTCGTGGATGATACTACTGTCCCCCATTCAGGAGGTAGTCAAATGAGCAATCATCCTTACGCCGCCATCGACGTTTCATCGATGGACTGGCGGAAGATGTCAATGCTTGCTCCCTCAACTGTAGGCTCATGGATTCTCTATTTGCATCAGAACGAATCGCCAGCAATCTGGGACCTCCTGGATGCCATAGCCCCTAAAGCGGACGCCTCGTCAGACGATATGGTTCACTTCAGCGGAACCATGCATGGCCAGTGGAATGCCCTGGAGGAAAGCGACCTGCCTTGCATCTTGATGGATATCGCTTCGGAACCAGACATGTTTTCAGATACACCAGGCACGTTCAAGGTATGTATATGTCCCTGCTCTGTTCTTCGACATCGAGGTCTCATGTGTTAGTTCCATAGAGCATCTCGTACAGCCTGGACATCTTGAGCCTGTTGCCGTACTTTCTCGGAACACTCCACAACCGGGTTGAGGCGCACAAGGTCAATCATACTATGCATGGTCTTGTCAGTAGAATAACGCGCTTCTCCGAGGCTATGTGGAACCATCGACACTTGATCTCCACAAGTGATTCCTCGAGCGACAATTGTTCTGTCAAGTTTTTAAAGGTGGCCTACATCTCCGTTGGCGTACTTGTGCAGATGTATAAGGCTCAGTTGTGAGTGTCCCATCTTCGTGACGGTTGAACGAAGATGCTAATGTGAGAAACAAGCAATGGACAAGCACCACCTTTCTCCACGTATGCGGCTCACTGCCTTCTGTACGCGTGGACTTACGACAAGCGGAAGGACTCTCCCATCATGCCTATGCGCATGCATATCTATGACATGATGCTTGAGCACTCGACTGACATCGAAGCTTTCGTTGAAGAGATCGTAGAAGCAAATCCTGCCTGTTTCTTGCAAGATATGTTGGTCAATATGGATCATATCATACAAGACGAACAGGTGCTGGGTGAGGACGCTTTATCGATAACCTATATATGCGCCAACATCCTCGACTGTACGCGGTATCTACTGCCCAAGATCCTTACTGTTGATGACACGATGCCCGTGCGAATGGTTGTCAGCTTGTCGCTATGCTGTCAAAGGCAAATATGCAGTTCGCATACGATGGTAGGCAAAGAATGCACTCAAATCATTTTGCGGGCTCTCGTGTAAGTGGCTCTTATACCTTCTTGTAGAATTCGTTGACACCGTTTGTGTTCAGATTCGTCATGAGGGTAGTCGACGACTCACCCCGAAAACATAACCACCTCGCCGCAGACTACTTTTCGATCGTTGCCAGAAGGCTGAACCTCTTAGCAATATTTGGTTGCGCCCTAGTCGACGACCTAATCAGCCCTAACCACCACATGCTCACGGTGGCCGATTGTGAGTAGTAAATGCTTTTGGGTTTATATATGTGTTGAACACGTTTCCTTCACCGAACCAGCTTTCTCCCTGTGTCTTATGGGTGTACTTATTCACTGTGCCCGGTCTGCGTACCAACAGAGAGCCTTCGGATTAATCGAGCACCTTCGGTACACGGGCTCGAGAATTTGGCACGATTTGCTGGACTCCATCAGCGCAGTGCAGACGTATATGCATCCCAAGCATATCGAGTTGAAGAACGCAGGCCTGAAGGCCTGGCGTGAATATGGTCAGATCTTTGGGTGGAGAGCAGGAGTTCGAGCGACGAGTGTTGCCGACCAACCCTCCACGCCTAGCAATGAGGTGTTATATTGGAAGATCCCGAAGCGGTGCTTCTCCAACTCGTGCCCGTGTTCTGCCCATCCTGCGTCGCACCGGATGCGCGTATGTAAAGGGTGCTTGCGAGTCTTGTATTGTAGTAGGAAGTGCCAGCAATTGTGAGAGGTCTTCCTTTTGCTGCTGCCGATACATACACTGACGGCTTGACCGTTTGTTGGATGTTATTATAGGGACTGGGTGGCTGGCCATCGTATCAACTGTAAACCGCTCTTGGAATAACGCACTATTCACGATCGTAGATAGGAAACGGGAAGGCTTTGTAACAAAAAGGTGTGCCTCTTAATGTTGTATGTATTCAAGTTGTATTCCTGGACAACGCCTTTGAGCTACGCGAATGTGGATTATTTTGTAACGTGTCACTTCCGCCACTCGTTTTGACAACGTGCGCTGCTCAAGTTCCTACATCGGATGATCCCAAAACGGTACAACTTGAGATGACACTGTTTTTTTAGGAATGATTGTCTTCCGCACCGAGGTCAGCCAAGGAGACTAAGGCCCTGTTCGGGAGCTCGAGTCGAGTCGAGTAGAGTCGAGTTGACCTGCCTTAAAAGGACGTGAGAATGATGTCGGGCAACGCGGACTGGACGCTGACTCGAGATCATGAGGGAGTGACTCTGGGGTGACGATTGTGGGTGACGATTAGATCATCACTGATAGCGTGTACGTTCGACAAACTGCCTCGCACAGTCCTCGCGGTACAGGTCATATATACGCTTTCTCTCCCTTCTTTATGCCTTCTCAACTCTTCGACAATGGCTGATCAGCCTCCGCAGGACGCGCAGCTCATTGCCCGTCCTTCTCAGGAGCAACCATCCGCTCCAGCTCCAGATCCACCAATCTCAAGCCAGAGCCAGTCCNCTCCGAGCCAGTCTCAATCTGCGGAGGCTGCATCATCGCAGGCCGGTCCTACGAAGACATCTTGGAGTAACACTACTGACGCCGTACTCATCAACCACCTCCTGGATGCCAAGAATTCAGGTGAGATGTCCGACAACGGCTTCAAGAAGCATGTCTGGACAGGTGCCGAATCGCTTTTCAGCAAACAAGGGCTGAGCCAGCCTGCAAAGAGCTGTCAGANGAGGGCAACCACGGNACNTAATATGAAATATTTTACCGTGACTCGGTGTACTGAAATGCGGCCCTTGTGTATAGATAAAGAAGGACTACAAAATTTACAAGGCCATACGTGATCTGTCTGGTGTCGGATGGAATGCTGATACCTCTACGGTGGACGTTCCGGACGCGGTTTGGGAAGCTTATTCAAAGGTACGTAGTGTATCTCTACTTGATGATCTGTCATTGCTTACTACTGAGCTACGAAGGCACATCCCACTCATAAGAAGTATNGCGCAAGATCCTTTCCGTTGTACGACAAGTGCACGGAGTTGTGGAACGGGACTGTCGCCACAGGCGCAGACGCGTATCATATTTCTTCGAAGTCGAAGTCAGCATCTCAGGTATGTTTGTTTGTTTCTACAATTTCAGACGTGTTTACTTACATTCATNGACGCAGACTCCCTCGACCCCGAAAGCACAGAGTTCGTCATCTGCCAACGATCATTTTGTCTCAGTGCCCCCTGGCTCACCTGGCCGCGTGTCGCCCCGTCGCTCTCTATCGGCTTCGCCTTCTCGTGATCAGCACTCTCCAAGTCCATCATCTTCACGCCAGCNCTCTCCGTCGTCTTCACGTCAACATTCTCCATCGGCTTCTCGTCGCCCTTCATCACCTTCACCTCCCTCNTCCGCTCGCCGTTCTCGTAAAGGGAAGTCTGTCCCCTGTGCCATCGAGGGAATGGCGGGATCGATTGGTCGTGTCGCTGACGCCCTCGATGGCGGCGATCGTGACTGCCCCTCCACACCTGTTCGTCGTACNGCTGCCATTCGTGCTGCTCGGAAGGATCCCCTTCTCAACTCCCCCAGCGGCAGCAGATATAAGTTGTCCAGGCTTATACGACACTTCCAGGTGGATCAAGCTGCTGCAGATGCGTACGGCGAGCTCCAGCACAAAGGTGATACCCCCATACGTCGGCAGTGGCTGGCGGATGAGGAGACATACATGCGCCGCTGATGTTTTGGATCTGACCTATCTTTTTCTTACATATTGCATTTAATCACACTCTTTCACATCCACCCCCTCCTTTATTCTACACCTCTTTAGTACAGACTTTGAACATCTTCCTACATCAGGAAAAACCAGAAAATCTAATTACATGGAATCATAGATAAAACGTCTGATACTGCGTAACCCCCTTCAATCACATCCATTATACACGTTACAAGGCTTACCTTCAATCCGTGGAGTCCCCGATAATTTCACTGGCACTTACATGTGGAACCATGCAGTTGCGCGCTGATTACTGCTGAATCGCGAACAATTGTCGAGAGTTCACG
>SGPM01000081.1:0-90312 GCA_004802725.1 Antrodiella citrinella
CCGTTTTTGGCCTCTGGTGAGCCCTGAGGAGGATTTTTGAGCTTTTTCGACAGCCTGGCGGGCACGTGAACTGGCGCTTGAGGCCGTCTACGGGTATGCCACTTCCCTTTTTCCCGACAAAAATGGCCGCTGAGCCCGGGTCCGTCCCGACATCTAACCCTCGAGATTTGGAAGTGGCATCTGAGGGGATTTTCCAGGGTCCTGGAGTCGGCAGTCGCTGGAAATCCACAAAATTGGCTACGCATGCGCAACAGAGTCCGACGCATATGGTACCATCAAAAAATTTCGAGCTCGGAGTGAGCGGGTCTGCATGGGTTGGGATGTCCGTCAAGCACGAGCACGAGACGATGTGCTATGATCCGGGAAATAAAGCCAGCCGCATTCATCTGCACGAGACGTTCAACTCAGCAGAAGACCAGTCAACGCAAACAGGGTCGCGATGAGAGTACATTGTCAGATTGTACTCGGAATAATACCGTGGCGCCGAATGCAGGTGCTGTCGTCCTTGCTTCTGATACTAAACACCCCCGGTGAGCAGGAGAGTCGGCTTCCGGGCAGATACAACACCCTTTGCATGGATTGGCGAGATTTTTCGCGACAAGATCCTGCAGGTGCTGATGAGAACATTGAGTAGCAAAGGTGAGGACATCTATCAGCACCCTGTGAACAACGTGAACTGCCAAGTTCAAGAAGTGACCAGACTTGATGCAGAGGTCAGAAGGTGCAGAAAAGTCAGAACTCAATCAGGGCGTGTAGATCGTTGAACTTACATGTTATCTCGGCCGACCGAAGAAGCTTATGGACGTCACCTTGGGACGCACTGGCCAGACTTTTGTACGATGCCACTGGGAACGGGAAGGGAGGACTGCTGGGTTTGGTAGCAACCTGCAGCAAAAGGCCGGTATAACTTTGGTCTCGCTTGGATGCTTGTCGCACCCATGCACTGGATGGTTTCATTGCCGAAATGATATCGAACGGCGCACCGAGGTCTCGTGTCTGTTATGCAGAGACGGCCGTGTCGGAAATCAGAGCGACTGTTACAGCCTGGGAGATTACAAATCGCGCAGTGCGATAACTCGTGCCGGGGTCAAAAAGAGACACAGGATGTTGGAGTGCATCCTGCTTCGATGGATGATGCTGGGAGGTTGTCGTCGACTCGGACAGTTCTCGTCAACGAAGCGCCACCTGGCGGCAGCTCAGTGAAACGGGGACCCGTAGCAGAAGGTTCGACCTACGATGGTATCTGGGATCTCAGGAAGTTCTCTCCGAGCTCTGCGCCATGACGCAATGTAGTAGGTCGATACCAGATTTCCCAGAGATCCACTAGCGTCGACGCGCGATCGCTGCTCTGTTTTCGGATATGATGCATCCGGGGTAGTACGACCCCAGATCAGACGTGTACCGTGCATATGATGAGCCGATTACGAGAGGCGAGATGGTCATGAAATGCAGTAAGTTGGCTCTTGGATGCTTAGGACGAAGTGAACGACGAGCTCGAGGGTGCTACGGACGTGGAAAACGACGAGATGGGCGGCGGTGGGTGGCGGGATGGAGGCGCGCTGTCTGGTGGAGTCCGGGCCGAAGAGACGAGTGGGCGCGCAAAAGCAAGACCCCAGAAAATGGCGCGTCGGCAAGTTGAAAAGTGACTTCCGTTTTGGGCGGAAGTAAGAATGAGAGAGTGGAGCTCGCTTCTTGCCATTCTGATGTCTTCCCGGTGCGGGGATAAAACATATCGCGATGGTCGTCCCCTGGCGTCCCACAGTCACTATAAAAACTTCGAATGCAGGTGTCAGCCGACTTCTCGTGCTCCCCCGTCCATTCGTTTGGACGTTCCATTACCGCGCAGTGTCACTCCCGCTCACGACCTTCCCTCTCTCTTACATACACGACATACCATATAACGACTTGTACGCATCACCATCGCATTCCCCGCCATGTCTGAAGAGAAGCTCGCCGACGAGAAGAAGGAGCGGGAGTCTGCCTCCGTTTCCGAAGTAGGCCACAAGGAGGTCAAGCACATTGACAATGTCAGAGACATCAACGCCAAGCTGGCCAACCCTCTCTCGGGTATCCCGAAGGACCAGCTTATGGACGATGGTGCTGCCTTTGCAAAGGAGCGTAACCTCGGCCATCTCCAGGACATCTTCCGCAAGGCCGCTCTCGTCGCTCAGGACCCAACATCCTTCGAGTCTATCGAAGACCTCGATGAGGAGGACAGGATCGTCCTTCGCAGGGAGGTTACCCATCGCTGGCACCAACCTTGGGAACTATATTACCTTGTAATCTTATGTTCATTAGCCGCTGCCGTCCAGGGTGTAAGTGCACACGTTCCCTTCTCGAGATCGCCCGTGTTAATACCCTCTTATCTCAACAGATGGACGAGTCGGTTATTAATGGTGCAAACCTGTTTTTCGCTCCTCAGTTCGGCATTCCGCAAGACTCTGGCAATACCGGGCGCAACCAGTGGTTGCTTGGTCTTGTTAACTCTGCTCCATACGTACGTAACTCAACGAGGTCAACTGGGTAATCATCTGACGAACTTGTTTCTCAGCTGTGCTGCGGTGTTATCAGCTGCTGGCTGACTGCTCCTCTGAACAATTATTTCGGCCGTCGTGGGACTATCTTCATCACGGCTTTCGTTTCTTTCGCCACTTGTATCTGGCAGGGCGTCACCAATTCATGGCAGCACCTCTTCGTTGCTCGCTTCATTTTGGGTTTTGGTATCGGACCGAAGTCGACGACCGTTCCCGTGTATGCTGCCGAGTGCGCTCCTGCGGTCATTCGTGGTGCTCTCGTTATGATGTGGTATGTTGTCCATTCTGCTCTGTCATTTGTCCATCTATTTAATATTCTCCAGGCAAATGTGGACCGCATTCGGAATTATGTTGGGTAATGTTATGGACCTTGCATTCTACAATGTTAAGGATCCGAAACACATCACGGGCCTCAACTGGCGTTTGATGTTGGCCAGTGTGAGTACAATCAGCTCATTAATCGCGGCATAGGATGCCGTACTGAAGAGACGTTTCCTTTCAGGCTGGCATTCCTGCTCTTATCATCATGAGCCAGGTCTTGTTCTGCCCTGAATCCCCTCGTTGGTTGATGTCCAAAGGTAGATACGATCAAGCATTTGCATCCCTCCGCCGTCTGCGCCACAGTGACCTCCAGGCTGCTCGCGACTTGTACTGTAAGTTGTACTTATCGCCTATTCTGATGCGTCAGAGATGTTGACTATTTACCCAGACATTCACACATTGCTCGAGACTGAGAAGGGTATTTCGGAAGGCCGTAACCGCTTCATCGAGCTGTTCACCGTTCCTCGTAACCGTCGCGCTGCCCTTGCTTCTGGCATCGTCATGTTCATGCAACAGTTCTGCGGTGTCAACGCCATTGCGTACTATTCGTCCAACATCTTCACCGCGGCCAACTTCACCAACATCCAAGCACTCCTCGCATCTTGGGGTTTCGGAATGATCAACTGGCTCTTCGCGTTCCCCGCAGTTTATACCATCGATACCTTTGGACGCAGGAATTTACTGTTGACGACCTTCCCGTTGATGGCACTTTTCTTGCTCATGACCGGTTTCGCGTTCTGGATTCCTGAAACATCGCAGGCGCGTATCGCCGTGGTTGCACTGGGTATATACCTCTTTGGTATGGCGTACTCCCCCGGAGAAGGTCCAGTACCATTTACGGTCAGTACTATCTCACTCTTAGTGTATACACTTTGACTGAAGAAGGTTGCCCTACTTAGTACTCCGCTGAGGCTTATCCTCTGTACGTTCGTGATATCGGAATGTCGTTATCGACGTCCATCTTGTGGTTCTTCAACTTCGTCGTGGCGTTCACGTTCCCCCGTCTCCTGGGCGCGTTCAAACCACAAGGTGCTTTCGGGTGGTATGCAGGCTGGAACGTCATCGGTTTCTTCATCATCCTGCTATTCGTACCCGAGACGAAGGCGTTGTCACTGGAAGAACTCGATTCAGGTGTGTGTTTTAGCAGAACTCCCATCTGAGGATAGGCCGCTGACTTATTTGGGTTGCAGTGTTCTCCGTCCCCACGCACGTTCACGCGGCATACCAGATGAAGGCGCTCCCGCACAACATCAAGAAGTACATCTTCCGTATGAAAGTCGAAGACCTCCCGCCGCTGTATGAGCATGAAGGTGCGATCGGAGAGAAGACCTACGCGCCTGGAGGAACTGGTCATGCATGATGCATTCCTTCTATCCCTTAGTTTCGGTGTTGTTTGTTTGTGACATCTTTATTGTCCTGCGATGATAATCTTTTCTGAGTGGTGTATCCCACTCATGTATCCCTAGTGTAATCTCTTTCTTGCTACGGCTTTTCAACGATTCATCTCATCATGTTGTTTCTCCATCTCGAAAAAAAAGTGACCGCCGCCACAGTCGCGCCCGTTCGGTGAAAGCCGATATCCAAATGCCATGTCGAAATTGTGCCTTGCTCAACTTTGTATCTGACTCTCATGAACTTTCTTGAAGCATTCTGAGATGCGTTTGCGGCAGTTACCATTCGTTCAGGCTTGCTGACCTCGGATATGTTGAAGTCAACATTTACACAGTTGCTATGGCACCCAAATACACCTCTCCCTGGCCTTCCCCGTACTTGCTACTACTACCACACGTCTTCGAGCATGTTTTCGCTTTGTGAAGCCCGACGTACACTCACGGTGACTCATCCATCTTTCTATACGCTGTATGTATGCGCCCACCTTCTCATCTGTGTATGTCTTCGAAGCTCAGACTGACTGACATCTACCTGATTGGCAGATGCAATGATACGAGCGGACTCCCAGACCCGAAACTTCCCTGGCGCGTGCGTTTGATTCAGAGCTCTTGGGAGCAATGCCTCTGCGTTTCCGGGGCAACTGCCAGTGACATGGATCCGAATATGTAGAGAGGGGGAAGGAGGACTGTCCTGTCAGAGGAAGAGCTTATAGGTGGCGGGCGGTGGGTAAGTCGTCCATTCAACTTTTATTACCTACGCCTCCACTCCTCCCTTCTTGTCCCCTGCCCTCCCCTCTCGCGTCGTTTTGCCGTTTCGTTCGTTCGTTCGGTTCATTTTGACACTCATTTTAGCTTCTTTTCTAGTTTTGTGCTTCCCTTTTCTTGCTAGGCGACATGCTCGACGCATGGTCGTTCCTTGCGTTCTGCATAGGTTTGCTTTGGGCGGTGACGGGAGGCTGGGCGCAGGATACGGATGCCGTTTGTCTCGAGCAATTCGGATGGGTGAGTCGCACCGTGCTGTGCTCTAAGCTGCGGATTCAATAACTGACTGGTTCGTTGTTGCGATTGGGTTATTTGATCTAAATGAGAGTAGATGAGAAATTCGTTAGGACAGAGTCCTTGTTTGGTTGAAGCCTTCGCGGAGGGAGCTTGCCACTCGGGCGGATGTGAGCCTATCACCAACCTCTTCGTTATGTCCGTCTCTGACGTGTGCTATGAACACAGTGTGGACTGTACCTGCTGCTCAAGGTCCGTCCTCCATCTACCCGGGTCCGAGCGCCCAGGCTGCAAATGAATGCAGCTGCAGTTCGGTTGCGTTCGCGCTATTGAGCGCATGCGCATTCTGTCAGGGAGCGTCCTTGAATACGTATGTCCCATCACCGGCTCGGGCTCGATATGACGACACTGACATGGCGATGGACAGTTGGTCGAGTTATATCCAAAACTGTTCTGCGTCAGAGATCACGAATCCTGGGTAGGTTCTTCCCGTATTACTTCCGTCAGATTTGATACTCAATCTTTCGAAGATACCCTCATGTTATCCCATCGGGCACTACGATACCCTCTTGGGCATTCGCGACCGTCGTGAGTGCGATTGTATGACTATTGGAAGCAATCTACTGACCTTGGGCAGGACACGAACGCGGATACGTGGGACCCTACCAACGCCAAAACCCTATTTTTCACAGGTGCGTTATCTAGAGATACCTGTGTCCCGGAAAGCTCTCTCACTCCTGTATCTTTTGCTAGGAGCGCCCGACTTTAGTGCATCGAATCCACCGCCTTCATCCGGCGAATCGTCTTCAGCAAGCAATCCGTCGTCTTCGCCCGCCGACACACCATCGTCTTCCCATTCTAGTGCGCCGCCAAAGCCCACTACGGATCATTTCGTCGCCACTTCTACTCAGAATATCACTTCTGCAACCTTATCGCAGGTCTCTTCTGCTGCAACAATTGAACTGACTACCTCATCGCCGACTCCCACGAATGCCAATGCTTCAAACGCAGTAGTCAACTCAAAACGCAAGATACCTGTAGGCGCTATCGTTGGGGGAGTTCTTGGCGGACTCTTCACCCTCCTTTTTCTCTGCGGAGGCATTTTCTTGTATCGATACTTGCGTACGCCTCGCGTTGTGCATCATCGGAAGAAGGGGTCTGTCAGTACGGCAGGCACCCGCTCTTCATACGATCATGACGAAAAGCTCAAGTACCCCGATCCTCCGAACTCTGCTGGCTTGGTGATTCCATCCAGCCCGCTTTCAATTTATGTGCGTGATCTTCTTACTGCACTATGTCTTCTCCCTTTTCATCATTGGTAATTGCAATGTATTGACGTGAATTTTTACTCCAGGACCCCTTCCGGTCAACGTCGTCCACTGCGTTGACGCACCAACACCATGAGAATGCAGACGAAGATATGAATAATCGCTTCTTTAATGTGCCACCACCGCATTCTATTCCCCCGGAGAGTTTCGAGTCTGGTTTCACGCATGCCGTTTGAACTCACCAGTCCCTCCCTCGGTAGCCTCACCTGTCACCCTTACCCTTCTGGACTGTTGCAATGTGTAGGCTTGCTGTTCACCCTCAATGGATTCTTGTTGTATCATTGTGTCCGTGTGGCGTACGGCGCGGATGGAACGAGGCTTCAAACCCTAATCATGCCATTTACTTACGGAACAGCAAGTCGAACATCTCGCGGACGTGGCAAGCGAAGGTGAGTCTCAATCAATGATATTGGCAGACGTGTAGACTGACGGAGCTCGGTTGTAGGCAGTTGCTTCTAGGGTACCCCCGACCGCCGTGTCTTTTTACAAGGCGTCGCGCGCGCTTGACGACTTGTCCAGTCGATAAAAGACTCATCGATCATCTTTGCTGACGATCGACAATCCCTAGATTTTGTTCTTGTGAAGCACTTTGTGTCCAGTTCACACTTGGCTCGGAAGCTACTTAGAGGTGAGTTCGCGACTTCGTGCCGGTCCATGGGCTGACTCGCCTCGTTTCCAGACGGACATCGCCGGCAGCGTTATCTGAATACGACACCGCTCGTCACGCACCTGTCATACTGACACAATTTAGTCGAGATTCGTTTGGACCTACAACGACCCCCATTTGATTCCGAAGATCCCGTTACGCCCAAAAATGAACGGGAGCGGACACGAAGCGCCCATGCCGCCGAAATTTACCAATCGTTTACAAATTACGCTAGAGGACAAGCGCTGGCAAGAGTACTTCAGCAGAAGAAAATTATGTGGTCGCGTCAGATATCCCGTTCTTTCAAACCGCGAATCCCCACCCCCAGTGCTACCGATGATACTCCTCCGTCGACCCGCGAGCATGCTGGATAGGTTCCCTGTCGAGCTGTTCTACATGATCAAAGACCATATACCCGAGGTCGACCTGCGAACGCATGTGTGTTTCGCGCAGGTGCTGGGATGTGCGTCCAAGACTGTTTATACAGACGCGTACTGGGAACGGGCATGTGTCAGGTTTGGCTTGACGATATCATCGGATGAGGATGTCGCGAACGTCTCCTGGCGGGACTTCGTGTATGACATCATTAGACGAGACGGTTTCTGCGCGCATCCTCATTGTGGCGTAAGACGACTAGAGCAGAACTGTGCGTATCTCTTCGTTATATTGTGAATAGCAACTAATTGAAGATATCGTTTGGTGACTGTTATTTCGCAGACCGTGAGATGAACAAACTGTACATGAAGGAATATACCCGACCATATCTCGCCCATGTCTTAGAAGGCGCGAATCCGGGCGCATTCGGCGGATACGTAGCTACCAACATACTGTTCGCCAACCTCAACTTCAGCCAGGAGCCACATACCCTCCCTATAGAAGATGGTTTCCTGCATACCCACGGTGCGCCTCGCGAGCAACCTGAACGCTCATCGCCGCTGTCCAGACATCCGATTGCGTGTCAGAGCTTCGCCACCTTCCCTCCTACCGGGAGCGCACATTTGTCTACCCTGAGTGGGATCCCCATCGTCCGGAACGCTTCCGGAGTGACAGTGTGGGACGTGTATACTGCGGTGCAGTCCAGGTTCGTCCTTCTCCGAAGCGTCTCTCCTTGCAACGAGTTCTCAACATTGAATGTATGTGATCTGCAGACTGGATGCCACCGACTCCGTCTACCGCTTGAACGAATACCTTCGTTTCGTAGACTACCGCAAGGCGCTGAGTAACAGGGTCGACGACATTACCGAACTTCTCAATAGGCTTAACACGTTGCGCGACTTCTTTCATTTCTTGTACGTGTTCTCCCGCTTTCATCCCATTGCGCAGTAACGGCGGACTTACACCTCTGCTATCTCAGCCGTTGGGAAGGCCTTTACTATGCCGGCCAAGACACCGAGGGTGTCGCACGTTTCGCGTTTGGATTCAAGACTGTCCGTAGGTTGATCAGGGGAGCCCCAGAGCCCCAACTCATTGCCTGAAGACTCTTGAAATCCTTGTTGACCTAGAGTCAAGTTGGACCTCTTATCTCGTTACGCTCGTCATTTCATCTTACTGTTTCTTACTACTTAGACATCTTCTGACTCCAGACATGTAGCCTTAGAGAGTGGAGTCACGTATGATCTTTCTGAAGCCTAATCTATGTCCCGTTAGTGTCTACCACACTCCAAGTTTTTAGGTGGTCGTGTTGTTTGGTCGCGCCCACCAACCGTCACCAACGTGATCGAAGCGAGATTAGATCTAACCTACCAACCTCCTTCAGGCCACCTCCATCGCGTCAATGTTTTGCTCAGCTCTGTATATAATCGTGGTCTCACGTATTTTACCCGTCTTCGTATTCAACCCCACGACGTCCAAAATCTTGAGCAATGGCTAAGCGTCGCACCAGTATCCTGGACCTGTTTCCTGTAGAGTTGCTTGCGATGATCAAGGAGGCCATTCCGCAGGGCGACATCAGGACGCACGTCCATTTCTACATGTCCTTTCCGCCCATCACACCTTCGTTGTACGGCGACGAAGAAGAGGAGGAAAAATTCTGGGACACTGCCTGCATGCAGGCCGGCCTGGGACTCCTCCCGGGGGAGACATTGCACCCGGAGAACGTCCGTTGGAAGAAGATCGCGTTCGATTGTATTCAGTATGACGGGTTCTGCGATCATGTTGAGTGTGGTCGTGATCTCTTGGATGACAATGGTAAGTCAGAGTTATCTCATATTCATGTTCGTCGCCGAGTTCTCATCCAGAAATCATGCAGCGGATTACATGAATACTCAGATCGACGACAACCTACGAGACATCTCGCGGGCCCTCTTTTTCTCGTTGATCCCAGACGAGCCCGATGTGCACTCTAAAGGCACCGTCATCAGCTCTACACTTGGTTACATCCATTTTCACGACCAAAAACCGAGGCTCAACGAGTTTCGTCCTCCCGAAGACGACGCGTTCTTGTTCGACCCGGAATCGTCTGTACAGCACCCTCCGCATCAGTTGCTGCGAGGTCACCCTGTGGCTTTCCGGAGTTTTGCCAGTTTCCCTCCAACGAGGAGGATGATGATTGGTGGTACCCCGCATAAGGATTTTATTGAGGTGGAAAACGTATATGGCGTTACGGTGTGGGACGTCCAGTCTGCTATACAAATGAAGTCAGTCCCAATCTTGAATGCCTGACGATGACTGTTTCTCATCATGACGAACAGACTTGACGACGAGGTTCCCCTCAAGCAGATGCAAGAAATCCTTGAGTCCAACGACTACCGGGCGGTCTTCCCACCTGGGTGCGACTTCATAACCATGATGCGTTCGCTTACTACTATGCGTCATTTCCTGTCGTTCTAGTAAGCCAACTCCTGCTCGTTCTTCGTGTATTTATATCTGATCCTCTGCGGGTTCAGTCGAATTAAAGACATGGAGTTCGTTGACTGGGTGCAGAACACGCTCTATATCACTTGCGATTATGAACCCATCCGAAAGGCGAATCCCAAGTCCAAGGCGATGATTTATTGAAAGAGGTCTGGAATCAGGGAGATGCTGCGAGGAACTCTAGAAGACGATTTGCTACGTGTATGTTCTGTCTCTATGTCTCTCTTCTATGCAACCTCAAACTTCGCGTACTCTTAATCTCGTTCACATTCTACACAAGCATCATTTGGATATCATTACAGTGCACCTGTATTGCTACTACTATTAACGGATGAATACATTCCGATTCCTGTCTATCTATCCAATTATAAAATGTACTACATATGCTCCGTCGTATCTCTGTTACACCACAAACTTGGTAATGGCATTCTGGATCGTCCGAACCATCTCCTTGAGACTCTCATTCAGTTTTATGGACTCAGCTAGCTCTTTCTCCAACTTCGCCACATTTTCCATCGCAGACTTCGTCGCTTCAGCCGACTCTTTCTCTAGCTTCGTCACTGTCTCCGTCGACGACTTCACCGCCTCAGCGCGCTCCGTATCCGCCTTCACCACCCTCTCCTTGAGATTCGCAATTTCCTTGTCTTGGCTGACGATCTGCGCCTGCAGCTGCAATCGTTCCATGTGCCATCCCTGTGCGGCCTTCTCTTTACCGCCGTCCTCTTTGACTTTCGCCAGTTGTTCGGAAGTAGGTTGTTCTGGCGGCACGCATTGTATCGCCTTGTCTGCATGTTCGAGCGTGATTTTGTCCTCGCGCTTCAAATGATGTATTGATTCGAGGGACGTGGCAGGATCTGGCGGTGCTTCAGAGGTGGTGTCCCCGGCTTCTGTTGACGCGGATAATCGTAAGTTCTTCCTGACCTGTTCGTACGGATCCAAGTACACTGCATCTTGTATCGGTTCACGCAGAACAGGCTCCTTGGCCGCCCTCGCTGCAATCTTTTCAATCGCTCTTGAAAAGGGAAGGCGGTCTGGATATGCGCGATCGGCAATGAACTGCTCTAGTTGATGTCTTTGGGCCTTGAATTTATTTGCGAAGTCTTCTTGCGTGGACGTTGCATTGCGTAAGGTGATAAAACGAACTTCATCGGAGTGAGGTTAGAATGGTCATTCGCTCCAGAACCAGATTACACACTTGTTTTGTTTTGGCTGTAATACTTCCTGCAAACAGCTGAGTCTCCAACTGTTGGTCAAGAGCGAAGCATCGACATACAACATGTATTCGGCTACAACGATCCTTCAGGAAACAGTTCGGAGGGTCAAAATTTGAAGGACTTACCGAATGCGTCCAAATTTTGCTCAACCTTGTTCACGAAGGCTGTTAACCTGCGCTCGTCGGCGTCGGTGTCCAAATCTGCCAAGCGTGCAATGAACGGCATGAGGAACGTCTATTCTCATGATTACCTCAAGTTCTTGCAAAGCGATGTGATGACTATACATACGGCTTCGCAGAACACGGTCATGATACCCTCTTCGTGCTCACTTCTCATCCCGAGCCACTCATAAACATCCTGAGGATCATAGAGGTTGTTATCACTATCTGGGGGAAGATGATTCGGAGGCAAAATGAACTCACCTGAAACTTCTTGAACACATTCTGTAGAATCCCAAACACGTGTTCAGAATAAGGTCAATATTACGCTCAAATACAGATGTCGAACCTCTGAGAAGGGGCAAAGCTTAGCAACATCCCTGTAGGTAGGCATGGCACGCCCAATACTTGTCAGCATCGCACGGGCGATCTCAGGCGACATTTTCGTCTTTTCTGGCATCGCCGATGGTTCAGTACAGTAATACATTCTGCTAGCTACCGCATGGAAATCTACTTACTAGCTTGAAGAGTTGTGATGAGATTCTTGACTTCTGAAATCTGCTCTTCTGCGAACTTGATTTGTGCTTCTGAACAAATCATCATCAGGAGGAGGACCGCGAGTTTCAATCTACAACTTACCTAGATTCCCGGTACCATAAGCATAACCAAATGAACGCCCAAGGGCGCGGAGTTCCTCTACGGTCTCCCGGGTGCCAATGAGGGTATGATTGCTATCATTTGAGACGGGCGCGTACCATGACATGGTGAAGCTGGTGCAGTACTATCAACTGGGATGGCAGTCGTGCTTATATATGATGTTCCAGTCGGTACAGTACGATGTATGTGATCTTCGGCCACAATCTGGATAGATAGATGGAATGGAAGCGCAGACGGCAGAGACGGAAGGATATTGGGTCCGTGAATGCACATGAGATGTGCACGGGGCAGGCCCTCGAGGATGAAGCGATGTCTGAACATGGGAAAGGAAGAGGTTAGTGTCATATACCTGAGTAGACAATGCAGACGTTGTGTATTAGATCAAGGCTTGAGGTTCGATATCATGACCATAGACGTTGCAGCCAACGAGGGAGCTCGAGTTGAGCTCAAAGGTATCGTCCGACTCAGCTCGTTTCCAGTAATCGTACACTCGCGTCACAGCAAACCGATACCATCTCAGCTGGCTCGAATACTAAAAGTAATTTATGGAAGTACACCTTTCCAATGAGAGAAGATAGTACTCACTAGGTAAATTGACTAACGCAACCTGAACCGAGCAAGGGACTTAGTAGGGAGTCGTACAAGAAGTCAAAGCAATTACGCAAATCATTCAATTGCAAATCCGCAAGCCCTCTCAAGGTCAACACTGTAATGTTTCATCGAAACGAGACGTTGCAGGAATGAATTTTGGAAGAGATAGTAGTAGACAGTAGAAGAGCGCGTTCCGGCACGCGATTGTCAGTGTTTATGAAATGTGCCAGTGCCACGGCTTTAGCATTTCCTTCAGTCCTTCCATGCGCGATTGCTGGCGGTCCGCAACTCTTCCTTGTTCGTGAACATTCATTGTGGGATACATGACCCAGACAACATTACTCCAATATGAGGCACCATGTGAGTAACTCGTGTATGTTCGTAAACTTCGACCGCAAGATCTGATCGTGAACGTTGCAGGGCCTGTTTATGCCCTTGACTGGTGCAAAACGTCTGCGCCGGGCCAACAACAGCGACCTCGCTCAGCTTTTCGATTAGGTATCTCCTCATTGACAGACGATTATCGGAATCGGATTGCGGTCGTCGGATTGCAGGACGAGCGTGTCTTGGTCGAGGACGACTACACCGATTACGCTGACTTCGTCACGCTCACGGACGCACATCATGGCTACCCTGCGACAAGTCTACAATGGCAACCGGCCGCAGCAGCAAGTTTCAATTGGAGTCAAAAGGCGGGAGTGTCGGAATTGTTGGCGACGACGGGAGATGCGTTGAGGGTCTGGGAGTACGCGAGTGATGGGCCACAGCAGGGAATGACACAGTATGTTGGGAGGCCGGCGAGTGGTGGTGGACATAGACTGACACTCAGAGCTGCATTATCCGGGGTGCGCAGTCTCCTGATTGTTCTGTGCAAAAAGTGCTGACTTTGCCCTCCGCAGCAAAGCAAGGTGCAGAACAACTCGACCGGTGCCCCGTTGACCAACTTCTCTTGGAACGAGAAGTCTCCCAGTCTCGTTGTCACCTCATCCATAGACACGACATGTACAGTTTGGAACATCGACACCTCCACCGCCATCACGCAGCTCATCGCACACGATCGAGAAGTCTACGATGTCGCATGGCTTCCGGGATCCACAGACATCTTCGTCTCAGTCGGTGCAGATGGATCCCTGCGAGCCTTCGACTTGCGGAGTCTTGAGCACTCCACCATCCTCTACGAGACACCTGCACCCAAGAACGTCCCCCCGCCGTCTTCCTCACCCTCTCAGTCTGCGCGGCCACATACGTCCCCGTTGCTCCGGATAGCGTTCAACCCTGCAGATTCAAATTACATGTCGACGTTCCATCAGGACGGGCAAGATATACAGATCTTGGACATGCGGAGTCCTGGACAGCCGGTGATGGAACTGCACGCTCACCGGGCACCAGTGAACGCCTTAGGCTGGAGTTCAACAGATAACCCCCTGCTGGCTACAGTAGGTAAACACCCTTTCATCTCACTTTTTGTCTGGCATCTCCTGATCGCGTTTTCACTCAGCGGACGACTGCCAACTACTGCTATGGGATATCGTGCCATACATGCAAGTCCCCGCCGCGTCGCCCAGAAATGCCAGTTCGGGACTAAGCTCGCCTCGCCCGGACGTGAAGAAACGCGTCGTGACAGACCCCGTCATGGCGTACTCTGCTCAGAGTGAAATCTCTAACCTCGCGTGGTCGCCGCAAATCGCGGGCATGAACATGCCTACGGGCCATTCCACCGCGCCCGGAGAGTGGATTGCGATCACCATGGGGAAGAGCATCAAGGTGCTGAAGGTCTGATCCCTGAAGAGGAGTGTGGATGAATGGAGGACGGATGGATATCAATGGATGCTGCTTCGTTTTTTGTTCGTGCTCCTCCGTCGTGAGTTTGACTGCTCTAGCAGTCGAGCAACTTTTGTATCGCCTATTGTATGATTATACATATCCATCTAAAAGGGTATACAACGGATTGTCCCTCCAAAAATCTACAGCGTAACAAAACAAAAATATGCACAGCAAACGAACGCCGTTAGAGCGTTATCGTATATACCTCTTTATGAAATACCAGCAATCCACTTCTCATAATTGAACGTGATAGGCAAGTTGTCCCTTCTGCCCGTCGCGTCCAACGGTCGCTCCACGAAGGTCACGAAGTCCTTGTCCACGACTTCAGGATCCATCGTAATACCACCTTCTCCTAGACCCGTAGCGATAGCAGCGCCGTACACTTTCCTATCCTTCCGCTCCGCACCATTCGGCGGGGCATCAAGAAGTTCCATGCACTGGTCGATATACCTTCCCAACAAAACACCATAAGTAAGAGGATAAGGATACAAGAAAAGGACGGACGACATACTCTTGGTACTCAGCCCGTTCATCAGGTGTGACGATTGGATCCATCAAGCGCGTCGCGATGACCTCGGTCGAGTATTGGTATACGGGGTCGTGTTCTGCTTCAGACGTGCCGGACTCGGGGTCTTGGCGGGATTCGGTGCGTTTACTGTGTCGGTTGCTCGCCGGGCTCGAGCCTATCCAGCGACGCACGCCGTCCATCAGCCTAGGCTGATGACGGTGCACGGGGTGACTGGGTAGGAAGGGACTGTAGTTGATGTCCGCTGAAGTCTTCCTGAAGTTACGATTGTTTCAATTTAGGGACAGTCACCACAACACGAGAAAACATACCCAGGCAACTTCAGCGTGCTGTTCATACAATACACGAAATGCTTGCCCAATGACGTGAACAGTAGTGGTCGATAATACTCGACCCAGAAATTGCCCCTCGCCTGCATGAACTGCTGGATATTCTCTTGGCATTCGTCCAGCCTGAACACGGGTTCCAAATGCGCCGGATTAAACCAGTCTCTATACCCGCCACGGATGACGGGATGTGAGATTGTTCGGTCGTTCTGAATACCGAGGAAGAAGTTGATGGCTGCTTGCTTGTCCGCGTCTTGATACAAGGGATCAGTTGGTACAGTACAATCATAGCATGATAACAGACTGACCGAGGAGAGAGTTGGTGTAGAATCTCCGGAAGTTCTCGATGATGTCTCTCGAGTGACTGTTCCAATGTGGCATACGTCGATATGTTTCCACTCTATTGACGAGTGCGCTGCCGGTGTATTGCATGGCCAGCGCTGTGCCCCAGTGATTATGAGTGCGAACTCCTCCACCAAAATTGTTTTGACTCACTATCGCCGTGATCGTGGTACATCTCTGTCAACATGTTCACTGCGTCCGAGTCAAATGCCAGGTTGGGACTATCCACGACTCCGAGTGCGTACAGTTGATGACCCAGTGCGCGTTTGCCGAAAACGAACTGTGCTGCGTTGGTTCGGTCAAGACAGTCGACGCAGTTGATGCGGCATACGCCGTTCTGGATGGACATGGTTCCTCGCCATGGTATTGATACGCCCGTCGCACTGTCAAGTAAAATGAGACTAGTTCGTACAGCGTGACTGGCGTGAGACTCACTCGGCCTCGACTTCATTACGGAGGAAGTGAGAGTAAGGTTCGGGCCCCGAATGGAAGAACCCGGTGAGTTGTATGCTCTCCTCGGCAAGGTCCTCCAGGTAACTGATAACATCTTGCGTTTTCCTACACAAATGAAATCGTCAGAAGCAGAGCACATACATTTCCGAGTCTACACTGACTCCTTATAGGCCCGTGACATGTCCCATGCACGATACACCATCTTCTTGTCGCGCGGTAAGAATTGGTTCAAGTATTCGACGCATTGGGTATACTCCTCAAGGAGCTTCGACTCCCGAGGTACGGGTTCTCGTTTCTTGATGAGGTTAAGAATCATCACGGGGGCACCATATCGCTGGAAGAGGCTATCAAAATGCCGAGAGGCTGGAGTATAGAACGGATCCATAACACTGACTATACATGACGAACGGTGTCAGCATGTGGCGGTTGAGCATGCCGTTATAGACGCACTTTCAATTGGCGGCTTAGGAGACATGCTGTTGAGCTCTTGCGTCCAATAAATCGGAATGCTGCCGCGGTACTATCAGAAACTTCAGTGACACAGTCAAACATCAAAACAATGCGGAGCATACCTGCACATAACTGGTAAAGTTGGGACTTGGCCGTCGCCTCCTGTCTTCTACGATGTCTTCTCGTGAACCTGGATAATAGAACGGTGTCGTGATCGTTTCGGACACGATCTGCTCCGTTTCCACCTCGTTGGCAACATTGCCCTATACGAACGATGGATGAATTGCTGACGAAGTTACTTTATGGCAGGACACATACTTCATCGTTGACACCACGCTTCAGATAACGCGCCCCAGCATGATGCCGAGAACGTCTGGCAATCAGTGTTACAAATATGACACGACCAAGAACTGTGAGCTCTGGATATAAACGTCTCAACGAACGTTCCATGAGCCTATAAACATGTGTACGAACTGGCTTGGTCCACGTGCCCATGCATCAGAGGAACTATCCAGCAACATGACGCAGTGAATGTGAAGTCTTGATCCTCGAATGGCTTTGTCATTAGGTGATGATTCCATGCATAACGGTCATTGAAGTGTGCACTTGGCCTTGTGAGATTGTGTTGGAGGCTATTCGTGAGGTCGTATGTATAGCTGACTGAATGTGTGAATGACCTGCACTGGGTGATGTGCGGAAGTGGCATACCTAAAGTAGAAGTTCTTGGATAGATCCACTTGCTTGAATAGATTCATCAGACGTTGCTCCTCAGCAGGTTTGTCAATCCTATGAGTCGGAGAGATCGGGATGAGGTCAGTGTCCTCGCAGTGATAGATGTAATGTCCTCCAAGCAACGCGACCACCGAACGTTTAGAAATGGCGACCATATACCAGCCGGCGGAGAAACGAACGAATCCTAACGAACATGTTAGTGACGAGGTTCAGCATAAGACTCGTCGAACTTCTCGGGCATACCAACGATACCAAAGAACACTCGTGGTCTCCCCAAGCCACCGCATCCCTTATTGCCGTCATCCAACATCTTCAGCATCGCACTCATTTGCTTTCCACTGTACGTTGTCTCGTCCTCAACCACTCCGACTTCATCCTGCGAGCTCCTGTCAATCTTGATGATCTTGTGTCTAGAGTCGGAAGTGTTGGATGCAACGATATAGAACCGCATTCTGTTCTCGTATAGGATGAATTTGTTGAATGCAAGAATGGAGTCCTCGAGGAACGGTCGGAGTCCTCCCTTCCATGGTTGGGTCTTGCTGTGAAGAATCGATCCAGCACCACTCGTGAGGATCTTGCTGTCGCGAGACCTGATCGAAGGTACAGAATGCTGTGAACTGGGTGTGTGCACCTCGCCGTTCACGCTGGCGTCGGAGAGCGTAGCGATTGAGCTTTCCATCGCAAATTAGGAGTAGTGCTGCTCATAGATGATCAAAACAGGAGAACGGTTGTGATATACACGACGAGAAGTGGTTTCCTCAGTACAGTGCTGAAGGGCTGAAGCTGAGAACGAACGCGCTTGCGGCAACTTGGCGATGCAGTTACGCGTTTGTCACGTGATAGTTAAGCACGTAATGCTGCATGACATGTAATAAGCGCCGAGACGAAAAAAACATCCTTTCTCTCCAGCATCGTCGTTTTTATACGGTTGCGGATACGGGGTGCAATTTGAGCTACGAAAGCCCGCACCATATACAACTCCAAGGCACTTATCTCAATGACTAGTGGCGAGTCTCAGATATACTTAGCGACAAAACGACAGACGACCTCAGTCCTCGGACGACGACGTGTTTACGATCCGTGGAATCAAGATCAGATGAGGCACACGACCTCACACGACCCAGAGTCTGCGCATGGACGTCGAACATTGAACTGAGCTGTGCTTCCAGGCTGGTCTTGCGACTTGCAATAAACTATTTACGCGAGCTGAGAGGACTACTCAGGCGATGAATCAGGCGGGCTCTATTGCAATTTGGTGGCGGACCAGCACCAGCGCAGCTCTTCGTTTAGCCGTTATTAGGTCAACAATTCCATGCGGGCACGGAAGTGATTTTGCTCAAACCTGCTCAAACCTGTTCAAGTCAAGCTCTCTAGACGGGTGGTGGTCTGAAAGGATCTGTGGTTATCGCAAGTTCGAAACGATTGATGTTGGTGAGCCTGTGGTGTTCATCTGTTCTCGGGTAACGGCTCAGCTGATTGGCGTCAGAAGATTGGTACATGTGGCCGCGGTAGATAACAGCCTCTGCCCGGTCCACCAACTTTTTGCAAAACACCAACTTCCAAGGACAGGACCGGCCCCGTTCAATGCGGATGACTTGAGCATAAGATCGGAGATCATCTCGGCTGATAGCAGGCAATCGCAGCGCAAGGTACATCCTTCGTTGTCTTCGCGTTTGCCGAAGAAAAAGTTGACGGTGGCCAGCGTTCTCAGCTATCTCTGCATGCTCTTGATACCGATAGTGCAGAGACACACGGAGGTGTTAAGACCAGGGATGTTCGTTCCAATATGGTTATCTACGCTCCCCCACCGCTTGCTTGGAAGCACCGGTGGACAGATCCACAAGCTTTTTGATGTCCGTATGACGGGCGGCTCTCTGAATACGGGAGCATAAAAGATACAATCCCCAGCTCTTCTTTCCCCTGCTGCCTTCGACCGCCTCCGTCCCCACGGGTTCTTCAACAACCTCGTTCGCTTCGTCGACGATTTCTCTAGGCCAACCCTCCGTCAACGATGTCTACCATGTATTACTCGGAGTCTGATATACAGCCCGCTGTCACAGAGGCAATCGAGCGCAAGACCTCCCGCAACTCGGGATCTGAGGTCAGCAACGAAAAGGGCCTCATCGACCCCGAAGTTCAAAAAGAGCGGGAGTTGGCTCACGACAAGGAAGAGGTTGAAGACGCTCGCAGCCGACAACACGAGCTGTACCTCAAACTTCGCCCATTCATCTTGGGCGGCCTTGCTCTGGTCATCCTTGGTTGGTGGATCAGTGCAACGATTCTAAAGGCGACCCGGCATCGATGGTGAGTGGTCTGATTTATGCTGTGTGCTCCAGAATGCTAATCGCATACTCCAGGATCGTCCAGACACTATGGGCGTGGTTCTTCATCACGTGAGTTTGCTTCTCAGGTGTCACACGACCATAACTAATCGTCACTTCAGTGTCATAGCATTCCGCTACATCCCCAACCGGGTTGTCACTCGTCCTATCGAGGCTGTTTGGACTCCCCTTGTGCAGAAACCCTTCTTCGCCCTCCCTTATCGGGTCAGGCTCACCATGGGTTGGCTAGCATTAGTGGGCATTGTCTTCGGCTCCGCTTTTGGCTTCAAGTTGGAAGCTGTACGCACAATTCAATATTTCAGTGGTTGACCCCAAAGAACGTTGATACACGCTGCATCTAGGATACCTCTTACGGAGATCGTGCAATCTCCGTCCTCGGTTTGGTTGTGTTCCAGTTCTGTTTCTGGGCTACGTCGATGAACCGCTCGCATATTCCATGGTACGTACGCAGTGCTTGTAAACCTTCTCGGTCTCTGCCTAACCTTTCATCTGTAGGCCCACAGTCATCGTCGGCTTGTTCTTGCAACAAGCTATTGCCATGTTTGTCTTGAAGTCCGGCGCCGTTTCAGCATTTTCAAGTGGCTCGCCATCCTTGCATCCGATTTCCTGGCTCAGGGTCTACAAGGTGCCATCTTCTTCTTCGACGCTGAAACCGTCAACGATAAGCACTGGTTCTTCGTCAACACTGTGAGGTATCCTCGTCTTTGAGTTCGTCTAGCGTCCTAAACGCTTAATCACAGCTGGCGTCGATCATTTTCTTCATTGCATTCGTACAGATGATGTATTACCTGGGTGTCATGCAATGGCTGATCAAGAACTTGTACGTTGTCCCGAAGCATAACTGACATCTCTACCGCATTGCTGACGATGTCACAGCGCTTGGTTCTTCTTCAAGACTATGAACGTATCCGGTGCCGAGGCTGTCGTAGCTGCCGCCTCCCCCTTCATTGGCCAGGGAGAATCAGCTTGTCTCGTCCGTCCCTACGTTGACCTCATGACCGAATCTGAGATTCATTTGACTATGACCTCTGGTAGGCAACGTATTCTCTTCCAGCTCGACCCTCAATGCTGACTTGAACCCTTAAGGATTCTCTACTATCGCCGGATCCGTTCTCAGCGCGTACATTGCCCTTGGCGTCCCCGCTCAGAACTTAGTTACCGCCTCGGTCATGAGTATCCCCGCATCCATTGCTATCAGCAAAATTCGTTGCCCTGAGATGGAGGAACCCGTCACTCGTGGTCAAGTGACTGTCGACCGTGGACAGCAGAAGAACGCCCCTGCGAACGCGCTCCATGCTTTCAGCCAGGGTGCTATCTTCGGCGTCGTTGTTGCTGGTCAAATCTTGTCAGTTGCTTATCTGCCGAAAACAGGTTCGTATGGCTGATATCTTCTTATCTCAACAGGGCTAACGTGTTGACTGTCGTATCTCTTGTCGCCACCATTAATGGTCTCTTGACATGGATCGGCAAGGGTTTCGGTATCCACGCTTTGACCCTTCAAATCATCCTGCGTTACATTTTCTATCCGGTCACCTTCTTCATGGGTACGTCTGCCGTCACAATCTTCTCTCGTATCGCCCCTCATCATCTTCTCCTCATTGATAGGTGTACCGCGACCGGAGATTCTCCGAGTCGCTGAGCTTCTCGCTACTAAACTCGTTGAGAACGAGTTCGTCGGCTACTCCACTCTCCAGGCCATCATGGCCTCCGACGACCCTCTCTCCTTCCGCAGCTACACCATCGCGTCGTACGCTCTCTGCGGTTTCGCCAACCTCGGATCCCTTGGTATCCAGATCGGTGTGCTCGCTGCCCTCGCGCCCTCCCGCGCACAAATCATCGCTCGTATCGCCCTATCCGCTATGGCATGCGGTTTCATCTCGTAAGTCCTTACTGTTTCGTCGCCTCTCGTTGAGCGCTGTACTGATAACCCGGTGTTTCGTTTTCAGGACCATGCAAGCCGCGGGTATCGCAGGCATGCTTGTGTAAAATACCTCCTCATCACGACAGGATATACCATTCGATGGTCATGTTGTAGTATACCACGTATTTAACGCCCACGCAGAAGTCCCGTAGCTCTCGTTGTCTCTCTTATTCCTATCTCGGCTCGTCGCTGGTCGGTTGAGAAGTGGCAGGGAACATCGGGGTCATGTATTTTGGATCTAATCCATCCACTCACGTATTTTTGGAGTCTACAATGACAATAGTCGTTCAGAACTAATCTTACGCCAGTGTGAGGATCATTATTGTGTGTTGCTTCCGTTCCACTGTGCCTTCCGTCCCTCTCCTTCCTGGTCTGTTTCTACTAGGAGCTTCTTTGTTATGCATACGATTATTACTCGCTGCGCTACGCCTCCACCGTCCTTCCTTCCCTCACATCTCATTCCTCCCTCTGCGGTCATTGAGATTGTTGTGATATCTGCCAGCACACATCACATTGTATGTAAGTACGATTGTATTTCTCCCTGCCTGTCGTGTGTGTACTGTGTATGTATCATTTGTGGCTCGTTGTCGTAGTAGTGTACTCGAGCTCTAACTGAGATCGAGATCATGCATGATCTTATCTCGTAGATTAGGATAGTGAAATCAATTTGTCAATTTGCATGAAATTCCAATGAATATTTGCACAGAGAGGTAAACCGGTAACGACTCGGACGTTCAATTGCTGCTTCGTTCTAACCGATACGTTGACATGTACTTCTTAGCTACTGGACGCTTCCGATTTGCTATGGTTGAATACCACCGGCATTTGTGCGCCTGGATAGCATCAACACCGCGCCTCTGACGCGTTTTTCGAACTCCGAGGCTGGTCCTTGGCATGCCGTTGTAGATGCGGACCCGACTACCATCGACTGGAATCAGCCTCTCTTCGAGCCGGAGTATGTTGTGCAATGGATTATCTATCTTCACGGACAACAACAGAGCATGCAGGCACAGTTGCTGCTTATGGCCGCTAGAGAGGCAATGGAACGGGGCTTCGTCCAGACTCCACACCTCGCAGTGGCTTGTGTACGCACGAGCAGGTCTCCCGAATGTGCTCATTGACATTCTCTCCGATCCGTATATGTGTTCTCCCGACAGATCTGCATTCAAGGTCAGCAGCCCAGTCACGTCAGGACCGAACTTGGAGACTGACGGTTGCCTTGCAGTCTGACATATACGTCGTACAGCTATTCATCACGCTCTACGTGTGCCTCCTCCCCTCCAAAGATGAAGGTGGTGATGTTGGCGAGAAATGTCGAAAAGTATTCGTCGAACGGCGCGAGCAAGGCTATCGGGCCTTTTGGAACATCCGACATATCATATACAGAAAACCCACGGATTCAAACGACGACTCAAGCATCGGCCCTTCCTTCTTCTGTTCGCATGTGCCGGTGACGATATATCCTTCGCTGCGTGAGTATGTACTGGTGCTGCGCGAGATTGCAGAAAAGATGTAATTATCGTCTTAGGCATCGTTCAGAGCAGCACCTCACGTCCGATTTTCAGGGGCGAAGACACACCTCTTACTAGAGATGGAGCGAAGTTCCTCTTATATCACTGGGTTTACGAGGATTCCGCGATTTTGGAAACCATTGTACTCGACATGGTGTGCTACGTCGTGGTTTACCTTGCGAACTCGATCCACCAATTTGCCAAGGAATACACATCAGAGTGCATTGCCGACCATCCATAGCACCTTATGGAAAAGCTAACATGCGCTCTTCGATATGGCACGACTCGTCTATCGCTCTTCGTGCCATCCAGACTCCGACATCGTCTCAAATCGAAATGAAGAAAAAGGCCATAGACGGTTGGCGTGAAATGGAGACCATTGTCGGTCTGAGGGAAGGCGTGAACGTGACAACGTTGGAAGGGCCGTCCATTCCCAGCGAACAACGTCAGTATTGGATGATCCCGAAGCGATGTTTCTGCAACACGTGCACTTGCGCTGGGGTTGAGCCTGGGTGTTGCTTCCACAAGATGCGGGTCTGCAAGGGATGCTGGCGTGTATTGTATTGTAATAGGGTTGCCAAAACTTGTGCGTTCCTTGAAAGCCATCTTCGTGTCTTTGCTGACCAATGATATTCACAGAGACTGGAAGGCGGGACATCGGCTGGTTTGTCGGACGCTGTCTGTTATTGAATAAGTGACATTGGTACTTGAATATCTTTATTCGACTATTTATACTGCCTTCCTTTGGTTCCTATCACCACCGAATGACGACGACGACGACCGTCTACACAAGCAAAACTACGGTCAAAAGAAGCTCCGCAAGATCTTCCCTGCCCCTGAGATAGACTCTGAGTCCCACAAAAATGAGTCTACTTACATTGAGCGTAGTAAGCTGACTTCAATGTGCAAAGCAGAACTACCTCCGGCGACTTCAGTCGTACGAGAAGGTCAGCTCGAGTCGAGCGATACTGCGCACCAGAAAAAGCGAACATATTCCAAGACAACGCTGGAAAGATCTTAACCACGGGTCAACTCAAATGTGATACAGGGATTGCATGTGAGGATCCGTGCGAAGATTCAAGATTTGGGGAGCGACCACGCAGTTAAATAATGTTATATGCGGTGCGCAGACGGGGCCGAGCAACTGTCCGATCTAGCTTCTCTTCCGCTGGATGAGTCGTAAGACGGAAGCATCAGTCAAAACGTACACAATGAGGATCTCGCTGCAGGAATGGAAGGAGATGTGAGCGCGCATGTCTAAGTTAAATTGGACATACACATCGGTAAATATAATCCAGCGTGGTTCCTCCAGGAGATTGTTGATGTGAATGGTGACCAAGGCTGGGTTTTATTGGGCCTAGAGAGCGAGCTGAAGATGCGGCATAGTTGCAGCATGAAACGATGCAATAGCAATCGATTGCTAATTTGTAATGATTAGCGAAAGCAGAGAATAGACTAGTACTACGTGGTTCACGCACTCTGGAATGACACGCAAAATGTCGTTCTTGGTGAGGCGGAGTGAGGTCAAGAAAGACTTCGAAAATGTTTGCGTTTGCGCTATCCCAACAGCGTAGCGGCACTCGTACATGTCGACATTAGAAGCTAAGTGACATCTCATCTCCGACTCGAGATTCTAGTGACCGCTGTCCTGACAAATATTGGCAGACCCCGGAGAAACTGCGGAGAAAAGACGAAGACAGTAACGAGGATGTGGGGGCCTGAGTGAGAGGGACCTATGGACCGACGGCCTGAAGTTCGATTCGGAGTCAGACAGAAAAGCGTTGGAAAAGCCACAACGCTTCCAAACAAGAATGTCTATTCAGGTTTTGCAAGTACAGGTCGAGCTTCTGAAGAAGGCAGGTCTGCGAACAGGACGAACAGTGAAAGAACTGAGCCAGTAGACAAAGCAAGATTCCGGAAGATAGAAGAGCCTTGAAGGCAGCTCGTGCAAGCCATTCGACATCCGAATCGGATTCTAGACAAGGGAAAAACAAGATACGGAGGTGGATTCTCCTCTAGTCGTACAGCCTGAACTTTACGAGAACGAAAGATTCCCAGTCGAGATTAGTCACGGAGCCTGAACAGAGTACGGATTGAGCAAGGGAGGAAAAAGCAAGAGTACAGGAACCGGCACTCTGCAAGCGAAGGTCCCATACTGGCAGAGGTGCATAGATTGCGAATTTGTTAAGAGGGCGCTATCAGCGACCACTTTGCAGGAGATTGCATATACTGTCGGTGAGAGGGTTTCAGTCAACGATGTTATGGTTTTGGTAGACGCAATGCACCTCTTTTCGCCGTCTACTATCATTGTATCAAGCATGGCTGAGGAGTCGATACCCCCAAGATCAGCACAAAGCTAGGAGTTCACAGTTCGCAGCGCCACACTTTGCTTTGTGCGTGCCTAGTATATGGAGGCAATGTACACACATCAGTCTCTCCGGAAAAGTATTTATCAATATGGCAAATATGGCCCCGGTGAGCTTTGAGGTGAAGAATTTCTCACCGAGGAATCATATTTACATATGTTCTCGTACGGGCTTCGTGCATATCCGAGTCTGAATTGATGTTGAATGCGCCTAAACAACACGTTGCTGTAGTGTTCTCGGAAGTAATAGGAAATCGCACGAAATGACGTTACTCGCCACGGACACCACTCACGCCACAGTCTGTCAATCCTCTTCACCGGGAACAAATGTCTGCACAGGTCATTTATGGTCAACCAGAATTCATGAATGCCAGTGAAGTTTCCTAGCACTTACGTGAAGCTGAGACTGGCACATCAGGTTCAAAATCGAGTCCATGCGCAGGGGTCAGAAGAAATGCTGTCTTGTAAACTTACGAGACATCGAACGGCTCCCGGGTCGAAGCCTAGGGCATCCTGGATCCTACATGATTCTTGAGCCTGAGGCCTGAGGCTTGAGCATCGCTGTGATCCTCGTGGCTGCTTTGTACAAGCTATGTAATCATGCAAAATTCGAGGGCAGGGTAGTGCTTACAACCCTAGATACTCAAGTGCTGATGCCGGAAGGCTACTTCATCCACGTTTGCCACCAGTATGCTACTTCGCCTTCGAGAATTCGACGCTAGTGTGTGAGGATTGCTGTTGGAATGCAGCTGACTTCAAGCTTCAAGTCTTGCATCTACCCGCCTGAAGACGCATCACTCACTCACTTGAATTTGTCTTGACCATCGGCCTTGAAGATGGGTCGGTGCGCATCAATACTATGTAGTGGTTTCGTGTATTTGGGCGAAGGCTGAGATTTGGAAAGAATCGGCAGTGGGCGGCAGCGATATCATTAATTAATTGCGTACTTATTAGTTATTGATTGATTCCTCGATCTCCGGAGTTCGTGGTCAGGACTTTACTTCCGGCCCTTCAGGCTTCAGACCTCAAGCCTGAGGCTCAAGGCCTCAAATTTCAAAGAGTATCGATGTGTATGCGTCCGAAGGTGAGCAAATCAAGAAAGAACCCGACGAAACCAATACTGTCAATGACTTCAGCAAATGCGCTGCGCGTAGTCCTCTAGCATGATGGCTGGTGATCCGATCTTGGCGTTCAGGTGCAAAGAGAATATCCGCCTGGCTAGGCCACCAGGGGCTCGGAATAGTAGAGTTTCGTTTTTCCGATTTCGAGGCATTGCTTACTTACTAGGCGGCGAGCATGCACGATGGTATTAAACCCAAATTAAACCTCTAGCACTCTAGGCTCGGGAGTGACCCAGATTCCCGGTGGGTCTCTTTTGGTTCATGCTGGATATCAGGAAAACAATGGTGTCGAGGAATTCAGTGGTACTCGGTACTCTTCTGGTCCTTGACCCGTTCTAATCCACGCCATGATGATCTATGTTGGGAGATCTATTGCAAGTCTGGGTCATTGACAGTGAGTCTCTGTTCCACGATGACGCGAGAGATGCTGACAGTTCTTACAATCCTATCGTATAGTAAAGGCCTGTAAAAGCCTGACTTAGTGAAGTTAGTCTATCGTCGCGATCTAACATCACGTAGTATCGAGTGTTTCGTACTATTGGCAACTATTGGCAATGAACGGTGATCGGCTCATCGGCGATCCGAATAAGTGAAGATGGACCTACCTTTCAATCATATCACCAACGCGCCTCCAGCGTTTATTTAAACGGTCAAGGTCGCTTCGTTCTGTTCTCTGGTGGTCTTCTTCTCTGACTTACATAAATTTCTAGAACCTGGAGGAAAAGATGGGA
Organism: Antrodiella citrinella; assembly: GCA_004802725.1. Taxonomy (NCBI): domain Eukaryota; kingdom Fungi; phylum Basidiomycota; class Agaricomycetes; order Polyporales; family Steccherinaceae; genus Antrodiella; species Antrodiella citrinella. The sequence continues at coordinate 27,334 of SGPM01000081.1, forward strand.
TAGTCTGCAATCAGGCCTCTCGGAACGTGGTCGCTAGCTTTTTTCAATAGCGCCAGTCGGTTAATGGTGCGCATTTGATGGCTCCCCTTGTTCGACATTCTTGTCTTGTGAGATTATAGATACAGCATCGTAAGCAGTATTCCTAGAAGACTAGAAATACCATGGAGTCGTACTCATAACGCCAGGTCCACCCTCCTGCACATACCCCTTCACCTTTGTGTAGGAGTGATTCTCCAAGTTACCGTGTATATCATTCAGCATGGCTTCCTCCTCTTCCTTCCACGCGTCGCTACCTGCCTTGCAAATGCGTCCGTTTACGACCCCGACACTTCCCCTCCCAAATTATGACCGCGCCATTCTGTCTTACCAACGGGCGGAAGCCGCATCTCTCCCTTATGGTACGCTCGAATGGCTGTATATTTGTACGGATAACTCACACCTTGAATAGAAATGACGATGGATGACCTGCTACGACTGTCCGACAAGTTTTGGGACTTCCACAGGGATCCCATTATCTCAGTCGACGGCGGCGCATTTACGATTATGACAATTCAATACAACCTGTGCGCAGGAACGATTGCCCGCTACGCTGTACAACAGCCGGATATGCTGCCTCTTGTAGAGGACCTGTTGCGCTTCAGGAAGCAGTACGTCTCTACAATTCAATTAGTGTGAACATTTCACATAAGCTCATTTCTCGATTGTGCAGTGGTCAATTCCTGATGACAGAGGTCGGACATGGAATCGACATGGCAAACATCGAGACATCAGCAACTCTGCTACCTAACGGTGAATTTGTTTTGCACACACCTACTCCTCAGGCAGCCAAGTAAGTCTTTGTAACCACTGGGTGCTGTGTGTAAGCTGAGAAAATTCTGTTCAGATGCATGCCCCCCACTTTACCGGCAGGCCGCCCATGCATTGCCGTCGTCTTCGCTCGGTTGATCGTTGACGGTGAAGATCGTGGGATAAGGCCCTTCGTTGTCGCGCTGAACGACGGACATCAGATGTGTATAGGAGTTACGGCCAGGTGAGAAGACATCGTCGCGTAGGTTTCTAACGTTTTACTGACCATTGGTGGGTAGATTGTTCCCGGAACGTGGAGGAGCTAGCCCCGTGAATCACTCTATGACCTACTTCAATAACGTTCGCTTGCCTTCGAATTCATTGCTTGGATCACTTGAGAAACCGGCATCGGCAAAAGCCAATATGGTGCAAGCGACTTGGCGCATTGCGGTTGGCTCAATGGCTCTGGGATGTCTCGCGATACCCATGATGCAAACATATGCCACCATTGGAGCTATGTACAGTCTTCGCCGCCACGTTGGTCCTCCGGAGAGCCGCATCCCTATCATGCATTTTCGCACACAGCAAATTCCTATCTTGACAGCGACGGCCCAAGTCTACGTGATGGAAGCCTTTGCTCGCTGGGCGACAAGAATCTTCCGAGACACGTCGCTTGACACTCGCGTCCGCCATGGTATCGCTGCGGTTCTGAAAGCTATCATGGTTCAGCACAGTCAAGCTTCAGCAATCGCCATCTCCGACAGATGCGGCGCTCAGGGACTCTTCGCACACAATCAAATAACTTCTACCTACGTGAGCATAATTCCAGCTCTCCTGCGCTTATTATTGATCGACGTGTATTCATGAAACAGGGTGTGATGCGAGGCATTGCTATTGCAGAAGGCGACATCCTGGCGCTTTCAATCAGTGAGTAATACTCGCAAAAGGTGCTCAAGACCCGGTTGCTCACTGTATTTTCAATCAACAGGGCTCGTCTCTGAGCTCTTACAGGGCCGCTACAAACTTCCGGCGCCCCGAGACGCCTCTAGTCTTCTCGCCCGTCACGAAGCCGGTCTCTTCGACGACAAACGCGCTGTAATGGCTTCTGCTAAACACCATCGCGGTGACGAAACCAACAGGCTGGTCCTGCCCTATTGCGTCTCCATGGTGGAATCCATCGGTCACCGCATGGCTTACGAAGCGGCTGTCTCCGAGGGCGTCCAACCCGAGCTCATTGACCTGTACGTCGCCAGCGTAGTCAAGCTCGATCCGGCCTGGTATGTCGAGAACGCACAACTCGGACGTCAGGCGCAGCAGGAGATAGAGACTATCGCGTTAGACGCTGTACTTCCACACCTCGGATCGCTCATCCGCGACATGCAAATGGAATCATACATCACTGCGCCGATCGTCTCCGACGATAGGTGGGACCAATTCATGCGTACTCTTCAAGTATTTGAAGGGAACGCTGAGGTTCGCCTATGGAGAGGTGAGCGTAGTCAAGAGATGGAGCTGGTCAGGTCTCATTTATGAGTTGTCTTAGACCGCTTTTGGTTACAGGATCTAGGTTGGTCTGCGATGCCGATGGTGATGAGTTTCCTGTAGAGATGTCAGTTTCCCGGGTCTGTATTGTATGTATTATGATGACTCTGGAAACAGTGTCGTGTTCGTGTACAGTACGAGATGTAGTATCCTGTATTTATTGTCCCTTTCAGCAATTACTTTCTTCGCTTGCAATCTTTTCAGTTTGAGCCTTGAAATTTTGAAAGCTTGAACCCGCATCCGACAAATATCAGGACACCCTACGCTGACGGTCGGAGATTTTCATCAAGGGCACCAAGTGATAACACGTTGTGATATGTATCAATGATCCTTCACGATCATATACACATTAGGGAGACCAAAACGCTCCAAAACGACAATCAGAGTCAGGACCCCGGCCAATCCACCCAAATGCCACTTGAAAATCCCGACAAAATGAGGGCTCCGACGCTGAAGCTTGAAGGCCTGTGCGCAGGTCCCGACGAAAAGTGAAACTTTGCTGCAGTTTTGTGGAATATGAATGTTCGATAGTGCTCAATGACCTCTGGCGACGCGATGACCTCACGGGGAGCCGAATTACGCTGTGTGAGGGCGATTTTACGATTTTTCGAGCTGCACGAGCGGAAAATGAGGCACGTGCACCGGCGCTTGAGAGGGTATGCCACTTGCGTTTTTCCCGACAAAAATCGTGGAGGGCCGTCCCGACATCGACTTTTCCCAGATTCCCAAGTGGCATTTGGGTCAATTGTCTGGGGTCCTTCGGAGCCACAATGGCATTGGTGATAAGCGAAGAGATGTTCTAGACAGATTGAGCGGGAGATATCCCCCTAGCCAGATGGAACAAGAACGCATGAATAAATTCAAGTTCTATGTAAGGCCTAAGGTGTATAGGCGCAAAGCTAAGGAGTCGCATCCTTGATGGCAATGCAAGTTATAGAAGAAGTCCCTCCCCGAGGCTCCGGGTGCCAAAGCCTGAAAAACTAGTGAAAGTATCGCTGGAAGCTAGAGTATAGAATCCATGACGGAATCAGCGAACGGAAAACATCGGTTACAAGGCTTCGAACATCTTTAGTATGAGGTCTTACGGCATGTATGGTAAGTTACTAAGAAAGACCGAGCATACGGTGGTCCCAGGTCTGTCCGCGACTACGGAGGAAGCACGCAAATAACTTACATGTGGTACGCATTATCCTTATTTCCGTCCCCAAAGATTGAACTCCATAGCACAGAAGTTTCCAAATTGTCGATGACTCGGAGGGTTGTGTAAGTATGTCTCGTTACAACTAGCTCGATCACGAGTTACTTGACACTCACGTAGTTCCTGTAGCGTAGGACTCGCCGACGATAAAACCGTCGGTTGACGCTGTCCTAACGCTGACCAATTAAGTCTACCCGAAAGAGACCTGCAAGAGCACCAGGCAGATCACCGCTGTATATTTTGGCTCAGCCTGAGAACGTACCCGTATGGTTTCCATCGTTGAATCGATATATCACACGATCGTTCTGGGAGGGCCTTGAGTAGAGATCTGAGAAGGAGCGAATCGTCGTCAGTCCGCCCGTCGATGTATTGTCGGTCACAGTCCAGGCCGTGAAGGTATTTGCTAAGTCGGAAAAACTCTACATGATTCAGCACACGCGGCGACCCAAGGCATGTATTAGCAAGACGGGTCTTATGAATACCGGGAGCAACATCGTTGGAATTGCATCTTGCAGCTCTCGAAGCCTGGTACAACATACATGTTTCTTGGCAAAACTCATTCGTCGGCTTGGTCATAGTCTCTGATCTTCTTCGCCCTCTTCTCTCGACGCGCCTTCTCGAAGACCTGTCAACAGTAAAAGATCAGGTGAACCTTCGTGCAGTTGATGATATCAACGACGTACAGTCTCGTAGTAAGACTTGAAGATACCTCCACAGAATCCAGCCACTTGCGTTGGGAGGTGTTGCTTCTGCTGCGACCAGATCTGAACGAGTTCGGCCAGACGTCTAGCAAACATTGATTCCATAACCCTCCGGCTTTGGTCATACTGAGTAACGAGCTCGACGATGTCCTGGTCGTTTGCAGAAATTGCGTCAAACTTCTTGAGGAATTGACCCAGCGAAACATAGACGAGCGGCATCAAGTGCTAACGGCGCGTAGCGTAAGCATGGCGATGTTTAAAATGCGATGTTGCATTCGACACTTACCAACTCAATACGCGCCTCCGTGCTGCCAAGTATCCAGAGGACCGCATCCACGTCCCTCATAGGTTTCTGGTTCAACCTGTCATCTAACGTGAACTCCTGCAGGTGTTTGTACTTGACGTTCAGACGATGCAACTGTGCCTCGGTCTTGAGGGAGATGAACTCCTCCTCGACGTCTTCCTCGGGCACTCCGACGGCACTCTTGATGAACGTCTCCATCTGAGAGTGGAACAACGACAGTGCATGATCAGGACCGGACTGAGCAATAAGGCTGGACGTTTTCGCGGTGATTTCTTGCCATGTCTCGTGAATCTTTTCACGGTAGGTCATGTTGGTCTGTGTCCAGCCGACAGCCCAGCTATCCCAAAGTCGTCAACCCTGCGCTCCGATCTCGAGAAACGAACGCTTACAATGTGAACCATTCCGCAACACTCCATGTCGGTGGCAGCTTCGCTAAGAAGTCGTTTAGTTCTGTGACTGAAATAAAGGCGGAACTGTCTCCGTCAATAGCGTCTCCGATACCAGGATAGACTGCATGGATAGCAGACCCAGATCAGAATCTTGTCAATGAACATAGCATAAGCAATGGCGCACATATGGATTTAGACAAGATGTCCAGTGTCCATTGGTCCTGGTGAAACTCTGATGTGTTCTTCAGTCTCTCGGCGAACCTCTTGAAGAAATGATCTTGCACAGCTGTTCGATTCCAGCATGTCTGAGCATTACGCGGTCACATGAAGATTATTACACTTACCATCCAGGAAGTGCCGGCACTTGACAGTGTTGCGCCAAGCCTGACGTTGAATGCCAGTAAGATTGAGTATTTCATGCGCCACGATGAACAACTCACCATGTCTACGTAAGGATGTTTCGCAGCTGAGTACATGTGAGAAAAATGGCAAAGATTTCTACTCACCCTTCCAGACCAGCTTCATTTCTTCTACTTTGATGTTCTCGTGGGGCCCCGATTCGAGCTGTAGCGTAGTTGAGAGAGTGGTCTACCACAAGAGAGAAATACATACACGTTTGAGGATTGATTCCTTAGTATCAAGTTGGGATGCGAGGAGCTTATTCATCATTGATGTCAGGTTGAGACTGTCAAATCACCAAATTTAAGAGCGGCACACGACTACTGAGTGAAGTACGCACTTCATGTCGCCCATCTGCTCTTGAGCCTTGCGAGCATTCTCAGAAAGCTTCTGCAACGTCTCGCTGCGACTCTCCGCCGCAATGGTCAACAACTTGTTGACACCCTTCCCAATGGGTTTGAGGTCGCGCTGAAGAGTCGCTGCTGTGTGAGTATTGATGAACAAGTTCAGCTCAGTTCTCTGTTTCTCGAACTCGGTTTTGAACTCGTTGAGCGTGTCAGTCGCCTTGTGTACGGTGGCTATACGAACTGTGGTGGAGTGAGATCGGATGTACAATTCACGTTGAGGATAATGATCCCCTACCTGCGATGTTCTTCTCGTAGTACGTGCTATAGCGGAAAGAGATTGGTCAATCAATCTTATGTGCGAATACGACTCGGACGAACCCGATGTATTCGGCTGACGATACTCGTCAGTGAACAGTTTGACAATGAATGCATCGAAAGACTTACTGAGTTCCTCCAACGCGTCCTTTATCTTACTCAAGATCTTGGCGAATTCATGCTTGAAGTCTTCCTCAATCTCCAGTGTCGCCAATCGAGCAAGGGACCACATAGTGACAGTCTGGACGGACGTTTGAGATCTCTCGCAAAGGTCATAAAAGGACAGGACGCACGGCTTCGTAGAAGACCTCCACGATAGTTTCTTCGTGTTCTTGCCGCATATTCTGCAGCTCGAAGACGCCCTGACGAAGATGTTTCAGTATCGCACACGATGAGGCAGTCGGAAGAGCATTTACCTGAAAGACCATGAAGACATTCTATCGGAAGAGAGCAAACCTTCAGCACAAGGAAAAGAGCGTCGAGTACCTTATACGAACCGATGAAATGGGATGAAGACTAGCGACAGCCTCGAGGACAGGCATGGCGGACCCTACTGCCGACAGAATTTTGCGGGCAATCTCGTGTGACATCTTGGACTTTTCTGCAGTTGTCATGAGTCATTTTAAGTCTGTGATTGTCGTTAAATCTCTACGTACTAGCCCTGACTTGTTCAAGCAGCTTCTCGATTTCATCCATCCGCTCGCTTGCAGCAAGAATATATTCCTCTGGTAAAAAGCTCGTCAGAACGGGGCATCGCACGATTGTAGTATGTCAATAAAAACTTACTTGTTCTTTCCGGGTCGGGAGGTGAAGGCGGTTTCTCTTTGGACTTGACGGCGAACAAGCTCTTCTTCTCCTTCTCCTTAGGGGCCTCGCTCACGATCGGGGAGTCTCCCCCATTGTATACTTCTGCGAGATCTATGGTATAGTATGTGGCCATCAGGAATATACAACAACGCACCTACGGAGGGGCTAGTAGGTGTCTCAGAGGTAGGAGTCGGGACCCCACTACTGATACCAGACGAGGACTTGGTCCGAGAAAAGGAGCTTTTGAAACCCTTCATGATGAAGCGCTACTGCGGGGATACGGGTACTGGATACGCACTGGACAAATGGTCAGCGATGGTATATATGCTGTTTCGTGTGGCCTGTCTGGCCTGTCTGGCCCTCGGCGGTATGTCGAGTATTGCCTGGTACTTGGAAGATGTTCTGGATCCTCTATCGTTCTAATCTACGACAGTTGTGATGGAAGCGCGATCTATATGCAGCCTTTAGTGGATGGGGACGTCATGAGATGCCAGACTTTGAGGGCGCTCCTCAAGTTGACTCTGTTCATTGTCGGCCCTGAACGCTCAAAACGTGCGAATGTAATTATCACTACACAACAATGGAAGGTGATATCAGCGCATTAAAGACAAGGATATGTGCATGGTGTACACACGTTGTGGGTCTCGAGACTATATGCATCAATCAAGTTGGAGGTTTGGACATAGGAATGGAACATATCAACGTTCTAATCACAGACAATGCGGGCAACGGAATTGTCCGAGACGGGTTGCCTCTGTCGCACACATGAATGTGCTGAGTTATATGACCAGGTGGAGTCGCACGGAATACACATCATAGAAGACATCCTCTGTGAATGGCGTCCATAGATATTTGGAAACTGGAGCATGGTGCGCGGACATTGATGCCGAAATGAGCTTCTCATTCGCGGAATCAACATCTCCGGTTGGCAATCTCGTTTATAAATACCACGTAGTAACTTCTTGTTGGTACTTAGTTCGATGTGACACTGACCAGACGAAATCAGGACAATACATAGCTGAGAGAAAGACTAAACGTACCATTTACAACAGAAAATAGTTGCTGGGGGTCGTTCGCAGTAGGAGCCTCAAGGGTAACCTGTAAATCCGTCAAGTTTCCTGGCATGATACAACGCAGAGGAGTGCAAACCGGGTCAGAGGCGCTGGCGGCTTGGGGATCCGCAGCCCATGAAGCCAAAGCAAGACCTGTGGCAGCTTCGGTAACACTTTGACTACGTCATCAGTCACTAATGTGAGGCAGGCAAGATCACAAGATGACTCACTGGAAGCCACCAACAACTGCCAAAACGTTCCAAGTATACAAGGCATCATGACTAAAGAACAAGTACCGCTTTGAACCTTCATCGCGTCGCTAAGAGTCTCTCTTGACCGCGCACATTCCGCACATAATAGAGCGGAAGTTGGGTTGAGAGCATGAGTTGAGAGACCGAAATCTAGAGCAAGGCAAAAACTACGAAGGCGTAGACAAAGATGGTCAGATTAGACATGTAGAGACACAATTTCTGACGAGAGACAGATCACCTTTATAGACAATCGTAGGAGAATCAAGTGTTAGACATACCAATGAGAAGTAGAACGATCTCGCCTGGTGTGGCACTGGTAGATGCGACAATTTCAGTATATGAATCATGAAGGATGTAAGAATTGTTTTTGAAATTGTCACCACACAAACACACCCCAGGTTGAGTCAAACGAGCACGAATGATTTGAATAGCAACCAGGTTGTATAGACATTACTGGGCCTATCTTACTTATGTGAAGAGAAAGGTCAAGAAGTTAGGTCGCAGCTGCAAAGACATGCTACGTGTTCCTCGGTTTGACGCGTAATGCCACGGAAACCCACAACACCTGCAACAGTCTGTAAAGTGAAAAGTCAGAGATATTAGAATCTGAATGGTTGCACTGGACGAGACACGCACCATATACGCAGCATTTCATCACAACCAGCCGACACCGTAGAAGCTATGTCGAGTTTTGCTCAGGATTACTATCGCACCATCTCATTCAATGGCATGCGTAGTAACAAGATGATTGTGGTGCTGCATTCCGAGTCACTCGACAACGTTGACTTTGCAAGATGAAGAACAGTGAACACTGGAAAGGGAGTCCAAACTTTCGCTTACCGTGGTTGCTTAGAGGCAACGTGCGGGTCTTTTCTTATCTCATCATCGCATTCCGAATCTGTCCGCAGTCCCGATATTCGCGATCGCAGTGGCGGGAACTTGGTTTGAACCACTGTCAATGACAGTGTCACGGTCATGATCACAATTGTTGAACCACGAACCAGATGTAAACAGGATGTATACCATAGCGACTGACAGCTGAAGTTGAAGGTCACAGAGGAAACGAGCGAGGACTTGTGATCACAAAACGTGCCAACATGAATCACGGCCCACGTGCTTAAAGGCGCAAGAGTACAGGTGGCAGGCTGGCAGCCACGAAGCTGGGAAAGAGTACTTCTTGGCAGAAGAGTCGGATATTATCGGGATATTACGGTATGGTCTAGAGAAAGATGCATAGCGCGCTACGTGCCTACTATTCTTCGAGGGTATGTTTTGCTCACACTATACTTGCACAGACATATTGGCCGCCTTAGTCACATGGAGTTTATGTGCCAGCAGCGTAAAACTGCCATCGAGATGAGCTTCTGTGATACATGAAAACGGCATTCGTCACCTAGCACCTAGCCTTGCCGCTAACACATTGTTTTGCAGTTGGACAGGAAGAGAACCGTGGGCGCCATGAGAATCAGAACGCCGCCACTGTGGTCACGCACGATACCAGGCTGTTGATTGAGTTTCAATTGAGATTGCCCTGGGACCTGGTGAACTTTCACTGGATGCCTTGACGGAAGGGATAAACATTCAGATTTGCATGATCTCAGATCGTCGTGGGACCAATATGTTATGGGAGATGTGTGTGCGTGCGTGGGTCCTGAGTCGGATCCATTATGGTCGGCGTCTCCAACTGGGCTTTCTTGCCGCGCCAGATGCGCGTTGCTTGCCTGCCATGTCCAATCCCCCTTCATGTGCAAGACCTCCAGGTCTTCATTTCGGACGTGAATCGCTCGCAGAAGGTTGTTATATATCACCACATGGATACGAACTCTAACTCCGTGTACTCCACTGGGCCCGGGTGTGCTGAACGCGGTGTTATAAGAGACGGGGCCAATTGAACAGCTAGTGTATGCACCCCAGTCTGATTTACAACGAGCGCACTTAAGCTTCACCTGAAGACAATATAGTTAGCGCTGATGGCAATAGAAGAGGAACTGACCGTAGTGTGAGTGTCTCCAAACCTATCCCGAGCGGTCGGTATGCTGATGATTCTTGCAGCATTATGGGAGCGACGGGAACCGGGAAGTCGACTGTAAGTCGCCGTGATTTCGTACAAGAGCAATATTGACTCCCAATAGTTTGTCAATTTGGCCAGTGGATCACAATTTCCCGTGGGCTCGGGATTGAAATCGTGCACGCCTGCAGTACAAGTTTCGGAACCATTCGTCTTAGGCGGGCGCAGGATGCGCTTGATAGACACACCCGGATTTGACGACACAACGCGGACAGATTCGGATATTCTTCGGATAATCGTGACCTATCTAGCAGACGAGTAAGTGCTAGTTATACCCCTATGAATATTGTTGGCTCACAGGTGCGCACAGGTATCGCCATAACAAGAAAGTGAGCGGTATCGTCTACATGCACCGCATCTCCGACTTCAAGATGACCGGTGTGTCTCGACGGAACTTTGGCATGCTTAGGAAAATATGCGGCGAGCAGACGTTGAAGAACATCGTGATAGTAACGAACATGTGGGGGCTGGTTTCAGAGGAGAGTGGCGCGGCGCGCGAGAGGGAGCTAGCGACCGATGACCTCTTGTTCAAACTGCTTCTCGACAAAGGGGCCACAATGATGCGCCATTATAACACACAGGCCTCGGTGCATGATATCCTCCTCAAGTGTCTCGGATATCCTCCAGGCATCTTGCAGGTCCAGGACGAGGTTGTCAACTGTGGTAAAACCGTAGACAAAACACAAGCAGGGCTGCATCTCGTGGAAGAAGAGAACCGCGCAATTCGTGAGGCCCAACGTCGTCAGGAGGAAGAGCTTCAGAAGCTGCAGGAGGAGAGGGAAGCTGCAGCTCGCGCGCAAGAGCTGCGTCGGATCCAGGAAGTGGAACATGCGAAACGCGAGATGGAAGCGCGAGCAGCTCTTGAACACGAGGCTTACCAAAGAGAGATCGCCAGGCAGGAAGAGGTAAGAAGACAGGAAGAGGTACGGAGGCAAGAGCTGCAAAGAGCGTGGGAAGCTGAGCAGGCCGCAAACCGAGCAAGCGAGGAGGAAGCTAGGAGAATACAGGAAGCGGTGGTTCAGCAGGCTCGAGAAGCGGAAGCCGCACAGGCTAGACTTCGAGCAGAGGTGAACAGATTGCAGAACCGTCGCAGAAGGGGTAACGACTGCATTATCTGTTAGGCAACGGCCGTTTTGCAGACTATGCGGACGAGAAGCTAGGTTACCACGTTGCGGATTCGAGACACTGAGACATATTTGTAACGATAAACTTTATTATGGCTCGCACACATGCATCGACACCGTGGCCGAGGTGATGGTACGGCGCGCAACAATATTAATTCGTGCTAGAACAAGAAAAATAAATCACCTGAACGCTTGCAAAATGAATACTCACCATAATATTAACCAGCATATGATGAGTGCGACAGCTACGGAGACTTTCTGTCACTGGTAGGACAACGGTCAACCACTCTCCTGGACATACCAAATTCAGTTTCCGCGTGCCGACGCCCAGGATGTCCGAGTCAGCGACAGGTTGATCAATGGTCCCGAGTGCTGAAGACCCTCGCACCTATTCAAGAGGTAGCCATAATCTCCCCTCTGCTTAAGAACACTGTTTGAGGTGTGTTGCTGATAGTCCGACCCTATAGGCAGACACTGCATAAGTCACCTTGACGCTACAAACTTCAAGAAGACTCGGCCCGCCGGGCCATGCCTTCAACTTGAGTGGAAGATGAAGCTTCGATGAAGCAGCATCGAGTGACAACTTTTGACGCGGCATTCCGTACTGGTGCTAAATTTACGGGAGGTTGACCTAGATTGACGGGGAGAATGTTGAAATTGGACGGCACCTCAGAACAACGATCTTGTCAACTTGAACTTGAATGGCCGGACAGAGACTATCGCTTGCGATTATAATGCCGACCAATGCATCGGACAGCGCGAACTACGACAGTGAGATTGGCCTTGGACTACGTCATGTACATAGTCTTGTATGTATGGGAAGGAGAATGAATGCTGAGCGAGAGGAGAGGACGACGTCGATTGTTGCCGGAAAGTAAGTCAAAGGTGATCTTCGAGTTCGACGAGCGTCCCCAAAATTGCAATCCCGCTCGATCACCCGACTTACCCCCACACAGGACAGGAACCATTACCCGCTACGCTGTATAGTATAGTGTACAACAATTCGCTATGATACCACTGGTAGAAGACCTCTTACGCTTTAGAAAAAAGTATCTCGTAGCAATTTGCTTTTGTGTCTGTACTCACGTTTTACAGTAATCTTACAGTGGACAGTTCTTGTTTACAGAGGTCAGACATCGAATCGACATAGAGAAACATCGAGACATCCGCGACTTTGTTACCCAACGGCGAGTTCGTTCTGCATACGGAATACGGAAGTTCACCTTTGGGAAGGTGAGTACGGTCACGAGATGGAGACGACCAGATCTCACTTATGAGCATAGACGGCTTCTGGATACAAGATTTGTGTTGGACCACGATACCCATCGCCATGACTCTTCTGTAGAAATATTATTTATATGTATAAGGATGTCCGTCAACAGCATCACGGACTGGTACGGTACCTCTGGTGGTGTATAATGTATTGATTTTTCTGTGCAATACGACATGCTCTCGACGTTGGTGGAAGAGTATGACCGCGAGTTGCGCGTGCAACAACGGTCTACCGAGACGGAAATCGACCGCCATGGTGTGACCACCCGATGTTACGTTGGTCGTAGCGTCAACCGTAAACTAGCACGAAGCCGCACCACAAAGAGCCATATTCAAACAAGGAAAGAGGGTGCATCCGGATGTTCAGTAGCAGGAGTGTCAGCCTGAGAGAGTCCAGTCGGTTCGTCTGAGAAATGGAACGGGCTAGCACAGCCACGCAAGATCATACCAGAATGATCCAAAGTAGCTCTATGCCGTGTGCTGCTGACGATCGCTAGAACCAAGACATGAGGATGAAGGTCCTAGGTAGCTTGTGAGTGTGGCAGCACTACGTCGACTCGGCGAGTGAGCGCTAATGTTTTATTTCGGACACGTGCTTTTAGGTGTCCCGGGTCCTGTTCTGAATTGGACGCGCTATCGAGACTTTACATAGCGGCAAGGGGATCAACGACGAGCTCAACGCCCATATCCCTAAAGACGTGAGTACTCCATGACATTCTGGATTCTGCATATCGCGCAGGACGTCTTCATTGTGCACTGCAGAGAGTTTAGAGGTCTAAAACGGATGCGTTTAGCGATGGATGGCTCGCCGAACTTTCGGATGATGCATATCGACACACCTCTTACCGTGCACTTCGGAGCCCTTGTTTTGCGCGTATCTTACGAATTGCTCGCTGACCAGTATTCTTGACTAGTAACCTTCTCCCTCAACAATGGCTGACGCTGCCCCCCGTGGACGTGGTGGATTTGGACGTGGACGTGGTGGAGACAGAGGAGGAAGGGGCCGTCGTGGACCCCGCCGCGGTGGACGCAAGGACGAGGAGAAAGAGTGGTACGTCTTACCACAAGCTAAATCTCCCTCGAAGCATATTAAGAATCTTATCGCAGGGTTCCCGTCACAAAACTCGGACGTCTGGTGAAGGATGGAAAGATCAAATCTATGGAGGAGATCTACCTCTTCTCTCTCCCCGTCAAGGAGTACCAGATAGTCGATTTCTTCCTGCCCAAGCTCAAGGATGAGGTCATGAAGATTATGCCCGTCCAGAAGCAGACGCGTGCCGGTCAGCGTACTCGTTTCAAAGCGTTCGTCGCAATCGGTGACTTCGAGGGTCACGTCGGCCTCGGTGTCAAGTGCGCAAAGGAAGTCGCCACCGCCATCCGTGGTGCTATCATTCTCGCCAAGCTGTCCGTCATCCCCGTACGGAGAGGTTACTGGGGTGCCAACCTTGGTGAACCACACACAGTTCCCTCGAAGGTCAGCGGAAAGGTCGGCTCAGTCATGTGCCGTCTCATTCCTGCGCCCCGTGGTACTGGTCTCGTTGCCGCTCCCGCTTGCAAGCGGTTGCTGCAGCTGGCTGGTGTCGAAGATTGCTACACGCAATCGAAGGGTTCCACTGCGACCATGGGTAACTTCTTGAAGGCCACTTTCGCTGCTGTAAGTCAACACAAACGTATCGATTCTTCGTCGCACTGAACCTTATCTCTTTGATTAGATCACAAAAACCTATGCCTTCCTCACACCCGACCTCTGGCGAGAGATCCCCGTCTCGAAGCTTCCCTACGACGAGCACAGCGCCCATCTCCAGCTCGCTGCCAAGAAGGCGTACTAGATTATTGCATTATGATTTTCACATTTGTATTCTGATTCAAAATGTTATGGACGCATGCCCCATGTCCTTCAACGATGTTACTTCCTTAGGTTTGCGGAATCAGTCTCTAGTGCATATGGAGGGCAGCCATCTTACACGTACAGAACTGCTCAGATCGACTCTCACCCACCAAGTGCGGAGCTGCAATGCTGTCACGCAGTGATCTTGTGAATGTGCCACAGACAGCTCTGGGGTACTTGCGTCGTTGAGGGTGTGCAATGCATGATTGTGTTACATAGCTCTTGGCGAACAAAGTCCGCCGACTCGGGGTCATCGAAAGTACTTTGTCACTCTCGCCAAATTGTATGTATCAAACTACTGAGAGATGCGAAAACCTTCCGCCGGTCTGCACCGTTTTGTCCATCAAAGGCAACAGTTCCAGGGTAGAACTACGTGCAGGAGGCGAAGGAACGCTGCGTAACCTTTTGCGTATGGGTAGCACCGGATTTGATACGATATCCCGGTAGACATTTGGATGCTCTGGGGCTGCGACAGACCGGAACCACGTAAAAACGTGTACACCACCATTCTTGAGCTGTTTGGCCAGAAAACCGTGATAGCTTTAACGAACATGTCATGGAGGTTGATACGAGCAGGGTCCCGTGTGCAGGTCTTTCTTGTTCAAGCTGCGTCTACGTATCGGATGACTGAATACGCCCATCAGTCGCTGTCACACTCCAGACATTGCGCGGCGTACGAACCTTCGTCTCCTATTCCATGCTAGCTTGCTTTTATTGAACCCCCTCTAGAACGACCTCCATTTCGTTCACATCGTTGGTTCCGCGCGCGGACGGTGAGAAAACTTCAGCACCCGACGCCAATGAATCAATGAGGAGCGCAAGGCGGGAAGGATTCATATTGGGTTCCTGGAAAACAACGCAAGAAATATCAGCGATATTCCGGTCTGTGGGAGTGGTCCGAACAGAATGTACATACCTTTCTTAATTCGTCCAGGTCATCCGCGAACGCATCGACAATTGTAGTCATCCAGAACTTCCGGAATTTGTCCTTCAGCTCCTGCTCTTTCCGTGCATCCTCATCTATATTCCCCGTGCTGGGAAGGAACGGCGGAATAGGAATGGACCCAGCTAGTGGCTGTTCTGGAGAGGGAGACTTCATTCGTGTGTCCTTTCCGGTAGTGGTGACCTGAGAAGGTCGCCTAGCATTTGGGGCATCGGCTTCGGAGTCTGTGGAGTCGTCCGATGACGAGGACGACGATTCGTCGTCGGCAAGCTTGTCTCCTGCGGAAATGACTGGTACACTTTTGGCTGCCGAGGTAGAAGGACCAGCATCGGACGATGAATCGGAGTCGGAGCCTGAGGATGAGTCCTCAGACGACGACGCAACGCGTCGTTTGCGTTTACGATTGCGCTTTCTCGTCACTGAAGGTTTTGCGGACATGGTGGTTGGAGGAGAGACCGACGTTTACCGCGACGGCAAAATCTTAGATTGCGCGTCAAAACAATCCTTGGAAAATTCACGCGCTTCTTCCTTTAGCACTTGTCCACCACAGTCGTTCAAACAATCCCGTCCATCTGAGAACATGGACAAGACTGTGGGGATTCTAGGTAGGCGTGGGTGTACTTATTTTCTCAGTGAAACGTCCTAGCTTACCAGAATTCTATCGTACAGACCCAGTGCCCACATTCACGTGTATCGGTCCTGATCCTGAATAATACAGGTGGAGGCCAGCTAGGTCGGATGCTTGCAGCTGCTGCATCTCTGCTGAACATCGACGTCGTTATTTTGGATTCAGGCGATCATGCGCCCGCCAAACAGATCCTCACGCCCCGCCGGCCAGAAACGTCCCATGTAGACGGGTCGTTCACAGACCCAGTGAAGATCCGTGAACTTGCCGCAAAGGTGGATGTCCTCACGGTCGAAATTGAACATGTGGAAGCCAATGTGTTGGAAGAAGTGGAATCCTCGCTGCCGCTGGGAGTGCACCCCCGCCCATCCACGATCCGAATTATACAAGACAAATTTGTTCAGAAGGAGCATTTACGGAAAGCTGGGTCGCCCGTGTCCGAGTACTTACCGGTTCAACCCTCTGCTGAGTCCATATCCGATGTCGCATCCAAGCTCGGACTTCCTTTCATGCTCAAGAGCCGCACTCTTGCTTATGACGGTAGAGGAAACTTTGTTATTCGAGATCTTTCGCAGGTCGAGGAGGCGCTATCCGTGCTCAAAGATAGACCATTATACGCAGAGAAATGGGTGCCATTTTTTAAGGAGATTGCAGTGGTAGTTGTGCGATCCACGACTGGCGAGATCGTCTCATACCCTGCGGTGGAAACTGTCCACAAGGACAATATTTGCCATTTGGTGTTTGCGCCTCTGAGGAGTCGTGATCCTGCTGTGCAGACTCGAGCGAGGGTAGCTGCTGAGGCAGCAATCAAGACCTTCGAAGGCGCCGGTGTCTTTGGTGTAGAGATGTTCTTACTATCCGACGGTATGTTTTTTTGACCTCGCAGATAAACGCTTTCTTAGCTTTTGTGTTCAGGGACTATATACCTCAACGAAATTGCTCCAAGACCTCACAATTCGGGTCACTTCACTATAGAAGCTTGCGAAACTTCTCAGTACGAGAATCACCTCCGCGCCATCCTCTCTCTTCCACTTGGTTCTACCGCCCTCAAAGTCCCTTCAGCCGCGATGCTCAACATCATCGGTGCCTCATCTAACTATCAGGAGATCCTGACCTTGTCCCAACGCGCCCTCTCGATTCAAGGAGCGTCCGTCCACCTGTATGGTAAATCCGAATGTCGCAAAGGACGGAAAATGGGACACATCACTGTCGTGGCACCTTCCGACGCGGAGCTCCGCCGACGCCTTCGTCCCCTCCTCGAGATCCTTCCAGGTGGCAGCCCATCGTTTGAAACTGATCTGTATGCTCCGATACCTCCTGCTATCGGGTACTCGCACAGTCATCCGCTCGTCGGCATCATCATGGGCTCTGACTCCGACTTGCCCGTCATGCTTCCTGCAGCACGCATCCTTGATTCTTTCAAGATTCCATACGAGCTCTCCATCGTTTCGGCGCACCGTACGCCTGACCGGATGGTCGAGTACGCTAGGTCGGCAGCATCGAGAGGGTTGAAGGTCGTCGTCGCTGGTGCCGGGGGCGCGGCACATCTTCCTGGAATGGTTGCTGCGATGACGGCGTTGCCTGTTATCGGGGTACCAGTGAAGGGAAGCACGCTGGATGGTGTGGATTCGCTGCATAGTATCGTGCAGATGCCTGTAAGTATCGTATCCTTCTATGTGGTGATCGTTCTCTTGTGCTGAACACGATGCGTGTGTTTTCAGAGAGGCATACCCGTTGCCACCGTCGCCATCAACAACAGCACCAATGCTGGATTGCTTGCTGTGCGTATTCTCACCGCTGGCCTTCCGGAGTTGGTTGGGACCATGGAAAACTACATGACAAAGATGGAGAACGAGGTTCTAGCAAAAGTCGACAAGTTGGAACAGGTCGGTTGGGAAGTGTACGAAGTGAAACGGTGAAACGAAACATTCATATGTAGAAATAACATCGTGTGTGTACAGTAACCTGTACAAGTCTGCTGCATCTAGGTAACATTTTCCTGATACACATGCGTGCAGCTATGGTTCTAGGAATTATCCAAGATCGCAGTGTCCGAAAATCAATGGTAGCAAATCACTCGAAAGTAAAATCCAGGGATACAAAAGCGATGGGCAATGTTGTCTACAAGTTTCAAATCGTCTATGGGATAGCATGTCAAAAGCGTAGTCCGTCAAATCATCAAAGCATAAAAGGTCGTAAGAGTTCAGAATCCAAACCTGATCGATAGAATTTCATGCAGGAGTAGGGGTCGGAGTAGCGACAGCGGCAGCTCCGCACAAGAAGCTTGTCGATGCCTGAGGGGCATTCCATGCATCCGGGTAGATGCATCCCTGAACAGGAGCGGCGACGGATGCCGTATCTGTCGGGTCCGCCCATCCACTCCCAGTCGTGACTCCACTGAATGTTGGTCCAGGCAAGGTCGGTGCAGGGCTTGTATCAGTGTATTGAGGCAGGAGCAACGGGTTGGCACCGTTGACGTTGGAAATTGCTGGAGGCGGGTACTGCGAAAGAGAAGCGATAGCGGTGGCGGCGATCGTTCCTGCGCCTGCGCCCCCGGTCTGCCAGGGTTGGTACGTGGTGGTGAATGGAGTCGTGAAGTTCACTCCGATGGAATCACAGACACCAACAGCTTCACGGGGGTCTGTTGGCATCCAGCCTAAGTGCGTGACAGTAAATAATAAGTATCGCAACATATTATTTTCGAGATAGATACGAACCATTCTCTAACCCGAGCTGATAAGACCAGAAAGGAGATTCTACTTGGCCAGTGACGGACGATGCTCCAATCTACACTTTCATGTGAGTTTTAAAGATCGTGAAATCGACAGGGACGTACCTTCCAGGTCCAGAAGAAATAACCAGGGAAGTGCATGGCATCCATTTCTGCCATGGCGAACTGCTTGATTCCGTCCTTCATATCCTGCGTCCAGTTCTGCCAGTCGCCCCACTGACTACAGTTACCGAAGGTAGGTTGACTACCAACGCCTTGCACCCATAGGCCACACTACGCGAGACATCGTTCAAGACATTATACCCAACAGATGGACACACAACTCACGTCGTTGATCGCCGCGCTGAACTCCCCTGTGATGGTAAGACCGAAGTCGAACAGGGATTGATTGACCTGAAATCCCTGACACGCAGCTGTCGGCCAGTGGTCGAGCGGCGCGTCAAGTCCGCCACCAAAAGCCTGGAAGTAGCATCAGAAACGTGTGTGCTGAATGTATCTGATAAAACACATACGACATAGGGATGCGTGTCAAGTACAATTCGCTAAAAAAAAATCTTCGGTAAGTGCGATGAAAACGGTAAGGTCAAAGTGCACCCACATCGGAACCGGGTAGGAAGTCTTTCCATGGTGTAAGTCCCAAGAATCCGTCGTGGACGACCATATATGCGCCGTTCCCGATACCGGTCTATGAACAAATAAATTCACCATGCACAATGAGATAATCCGAGGGATTGCTTACGATATCTCGCAGCATATCGTAACATTGCAAGTAACTAACGGACAAGATCAGTTGAGTTCAAGTATGCAGTGGAGTGTAGAAATTGCACATACAACCGATCCAGCTGATCGCGTCCTATGATACCCATGAGGGGTTCATTGATTACACCAAACATTCGCACAACGTCCTGGTAGTCGTTTTGACTGACGAACTCGGCCAGGACGCGAATATAACCCATGGTGCGATCCGCGTTGGCAATGCCCATTGGTCCGTTCAAGAAGTTGATTGGACCTAAGCGGCCGCTGTGATTGTATCCTGACAGACGCACGATGGCCCGTCAACGCCATACACTTTGAGTAACTAGTGGAGAAAGCATACCGTTCTGACTTCCTGGTGCGGTGTGCAGTTCAAGGTACATCCGCAGCCCGTACTTTCGGGCCCATTGGATCGCAAGTAGAACGTAATTCCAGGCTGTCTTAGGCAAGAATGGTTCGCCGGGCCATACGTCAATCGCCCAGTAGGGTACAGGAAGCCGAACCCAGTTGAGACCCGCAGCGGCGATCTGAGCAAAGTCTTGCTCGGTCTGAAAAAAGAGATTTATCAGTACAAAACAGACAGGGGATCAACGTTTGCTTACAACGAATGTCTTGTAGTGATCCTCTAATTGACTTAACCCACCTCCCGGGTTTGTGTCGTTCGTCATGGCTACGCTCAACGTCCACTCATCAACTACCAATCCTCCTGGTAGAGCTGGACTGGGAGTAGAGTTCTGATACTTTTCAAATAGCGCGGGGACGATGAAAGGTTCCAGAACGAGCCACCCTCCGAGATTGACTCCACGAATTTGGTCGTTCATAAAATCCCAAGTCTCGTTGAGTGCGGGCGTGAAGGACTGGGGTTGTGCGCCATTATTGAACGGGTCCTTGGGATCGTCAACCCCTACATGATCGTCAGCCCATGAGTGTGAATAGTCTGTTAGGACGCTTACAATACCCCCCAAACGAGTTGTTGTATGTGAAGGTGACGCCGTCTGCAGTCGTGACAAGAGAGCCATCGCCACCGGTAGTGGCACCAGTAGGAGAGTGTGGGTTACTGGCAGTCGTACCGCTGGATTTCTTGCTTTTGTGAACAAGAACTAGTGGTAGCACTACTGCGAGAACCACGACCACCACCGCCGCTGCTGCAGCTCCAATTATCCAACGCAGCCGTCTTGAACGGTGTGGACGAGCGAGATCATCGTACGGACCAGTAGGTGGCTGCTTTTCATCGTATTGTGCGAGAGGATTTGCAGAATCGGCACCGAGAAAGAGAGGTCGAGAAGTATCGTCGGGGGTGTCCAAAACGGAAAGAGTACTGGGCGGGATGAGCGCGCCGGTCCGCCGTTCCCCGGGCCCGACACCACCAACTTGAACTGCCAACTCCTCGTTGGTCTCAGCCCCGCTCGTCGACCGACTATAAGGAGTTGCGACCAACGATGACCGATATTCACCGGGAGTACTGGGAGCAGATAGTCGGGGGTCTTGGAATGGGTCCAGAGAAGGTGTGGAAGCTCGGTACGCCATGTCGATCCTTTTAATGGGCCTAATATTAATCTTCTCAACTTCGCCACTTACTTTTCTGCTAGGGACAGAGAGAAGAGTTTCCAACCAACCCGTCGTGAAGGGGATTCTTCAACGTTCTCCAGCGCTGCTGCCTTCCCCCGAATCCGGAGCATTATGTATAACGATTCCAGTTGGCCGTCTATCTCTCCATCGGCTTCAGGGCACCGTGACGACCTGAGAAACCTCTCGACATATACTTATCTTAGACAAGAACAGGCTGCCGATGTTGAAAAGTGTGTTTTTTCAGCGTCCTCTTGGGTGCATCTTTCCGGGTGCAGCATGGTTTCATCATCTGCCTTGCGTTTCTCCACTTCGATATTCTCATGCTTGTCGGACCGACCTTGCATTCCATGTTCTTTACTCTACGTCAACTTCTGGTTGCTCCATCATGATGATGACCATGACATCTTGTGAGTAGTCTCTCGTGTAAACGGTTGTGAATGTAGATCACCTTTCATGCCATATAGATTGTCGAGGACAATTATACACCGCACAGTCATATTCGCGCACACATACTCTCCTGGAAGATCTTTCTTCTCGATACAAAGTGTGCCTGTCCTGTCATTCTCTCTGGTCTCTGCACTGGACCATTGGTTTCTTGCCATTCATTCGATCGGTATCTTTCATAAGATGGCTCCATTCGAATTATCGTGGATGATCGTCCTGCGAAAGCGCGTCACCCTCGGTCCCAATATCATCGGACCAATAGCCACTTGCCTTGGTAGGTTATCTGCCCCTACTCCAAATGTTTATGACTATTCATCATCCGGACGGATGTGTTTGTCTGGGGACACCGGAATAGGAGGCGCGTCTGCTGTTTGTCCTGGATGTTTGCATAAAATGAAGATTATTCGATATTCATGAATGCCTTGTGGAATGTGTCTGTATACAGCATGCGTATACTCATCACGTCGCCGCCAGGCCTGCTGGGAGAGCCCGTGAAGATGTAGGTGCCCTTCTCTTTGCCCGCGTTCCGAGGAATCGACTAGATTGTCGGCACACATGAGATCTGCGAGGACCTCAATGACAGAAGCGATTGATACATACAGGTCGCTACCACGAAAGTCCAACATAAATAGTTTTACGTGCGCACAGAGAATTGAGGCCTAAGTAAGGAACGAAGACGAATAGTCGAAGCCGGTAGGCTCTCATACAACCAATGCACTGTTTGAAAGTTGTGCGCATCCATGCCGACAGCCGGACCAACTGGTGCGTCGCTCTGTGAGCTATTATTATCCTGATTTTCCTGGGATTCAGTGTCGGCCGTGCGGTGTTAGCAGTGCGCAGAGTAGAGTCGCTTGCATCGTGAACAACGACTTGCAATAGTCTGATACTCGGCAACTCACAGGACCAAAATGTCCACACGTCAAGGTCTCCTTCCAGTCCTCAATCTCAGGGGCCCACTTGTATAAAAGCTGGACGGAGGGAACTCGGCGAAGGAAGATCACTGGTAGAAAGAGCAGTCCAAGCCGCGACGGTGTGATCCCAAGGTCGGCCGAATTGTACATTTCGAATGGCAACCAAGCCCCGATATAAATGAAGAGCAATATATGCCAACGAAGGAGCGGACACCTAAGCCTCGGTGAGTGTTGAAAACTGATGATGGTGGTGAATACACATACTGCCAGCAGGTTCATGCCACACTTCGTCGTAGATATGCAGTGTCCGCTTTTTGAGTCGAAAATGCAAGGGCCCTTCCCGCCAGTGTGGTTGAGAGACACACAGAAAAGGGATGAGATGCTGAGGAGAACACAAGCCTCATTCCGAAGAAATTTATAGATCGAGCGACAGAAGGCTGGTAAACTGTCATGGTCTGCGTCTTTTCAAGACTGGTGATGGCAACGAGGTGTCTACAAGCATTCCATTTTCGACCATTGGGGTGTTTTCAAGTTCATTGCAATAATTCCAGTGACCGGTATCCGATCGCTCGTCAATGTCCGAAGCTGGAGGACCAGCAGAGAGCAGATATGCAGTCACTAGTCTGCTGCTGCTAATGCCACGAAAGTACGCGGGAGTATATCATTGTGATCCTGAACAGAATACCAATAAGACCAATAAGGATATAAGTGGTGCACGTACACGTACCTCATAACAAGAAATAAACATTAAAGATCTCCGGGACGAGTGTTCTGACTCTGAGTTCGAGTTAAAGGCGGGCTGACGGATCGAGAAAGCAAAGATGTGCAGCAATTGTCGTTGTGTGTATGAAGGTTATGGCCGGCTAGCTCAGTTGGTTAGAGCGTGGTGCTAATATCTGTTTCAGATTGTTACGCCAAGGTCGTCGGTTCGATCCCGGCGTTGGCCATTCTTTTTGTTTTACTTCTCATAGATGCGCCGCCTATAAATTTTGTGAGGTGCTAGCATCTCTGTATCTTAGATATCTTATCTGCCCCCTCTCCTCACCGATACCCACTCCCACTTCTTCACGGTTCTAGCACACCCGTTTACTATCTGGGAGCAATAAAACTGCAGGACAGACTTGTTTGGCTTGAAGAATAGCACAGTCTAAGTTCACCGAATATACCATGGGCTTGCACTTGCTGGAAGTTCGTCATCCACTGTCTTGAGTATCTACTTTCACAAACTCGCCGAGATGTAGGTGTCTGTGCCCTCTTTGGCATACATCATCCTTGGGGGATTTGCAGTTGCGGTATGTGCTCTCTGCCCCGGCGTTATGGGACCCATCTCAGAGACTGCATCTCCACAGTTTAGCATGGTATCACTCCTCATCAGAGAGAAGGTGTGTTTGGCAATGCGCATGTATGCCGTTTTTATCTGAGCTAAGTGGACGTATGCAGATATACATCAACGAAGTCGTCCTAGGAACAGGGTTTGGAGTCATCATGGGTCCTCACGTCGCAAACGTCTTCGATCCTCGCAGTTGGGGCGGCTCGCACAACAATACCATTACACTGGAGGTGATGAGGATTGTACTTGCCACTGGTCTCTTCGCAATTGGAGTGGAACTACCACAATCGTACATGGCTGATCATGTGAAGGGGCTATTGGTTTTGGTGGTGCCGACCATGGCGATTGGATGGCTGGTCATCGCAGGTGAGCTTACTCGGTTATCTTGACTTGAAAGAAAGTTTCTGACGCTTTCATCAGGTTTCATTGTAGTCATATTCCCCAATCTGTCCTTCATATCTGCACTTGCTATCTCTGCATGCATGACCCCAACGGATCCTATCATCAGTGCAGCTATCATCGGTATGTGCATGAACACATTGTTGCATTAAGTTCCGTTCACTTATGTCTCTTCTCTTTGCAAAGGTGGTAAATTTGCTATGAAGCACGTCCCGGTGAATCTCCGTCATATAATAGCTGCTGAATCTGCCGCCAACGATGGTCTTGCCTACCCGTTCTTAAGCATTGCGATCTATCTGACGGTCGAAACCTCACGGCACGTTGCCTTCGAGAAATGGCTCTTGGTTGGCTGGTTATGTGAGATTTGGTCTACGTAGAAGCCCTCTAGCTGACATGTTGCCTTTAGACCAAGTTATCCTCGGGACAGTCCTGGGAGCAGTTATGGGGAAGCTGTTCTGCGTCGTGATGAAAATCTCATACGGCAGGGGTTACATAGACCGCGAATCATACGTCGCCCAGTATCTCGCACTCGCCTTGCTCACAATCGGCATCGCAAGTACTATCGGAACCGACGACCTATTGGCTGCATTCGCCGCCGGCAAGTTCTTCCTCCTTTTGATTCATATTTCGTCTCAACCAAGACTTGTGATATATAGGCAGTGCTATCTCGTGGGACGGTCATTTCAATATTCAAATCGAGAACGAAGTATTCTCCTCGGTCCTTGATCTGCTTCTCAATTGTGGCTGCTTCATCTACATCGGCGCCTGGCTTCCGTTCGCTTCCTTCAACTCACCAGAACTGGGGATCACGCCGTGGAAGCTTGTCGTATTATTCACCGTCGTGCTCTTTTTGCGCCGAATACCCTCCGTTCTGCTACTGTACCGATGGGTCCCTGAGATTGCAGACTGGAAGGAGGCGTTGATGTGCGGACATTTTGGACCCGTGAGTAGACCGAAATGATAACGAGAAGTGGCGACTAACAGTGCTAATAGATGGGTGTTGGTGCTATCTTCGTGTCAACTTTGGCGGTGACTCGTCTTCCGACTCCACATTCACCTCCAGAGAACCAAGCAGAGCTTCTTTCCGCCATGATTCAGATCATCGTATCCTTCGTTGTCCTGGGCTCCATCCTCATCCGTACGTATTCTTTCTCTCTGTTCAACCCTTCTCATACTAGACTCCCCCTTGACTCGGCAGATGGTCTCTCAATCCCCTCATTCTCATTCGGAAGACGCATACACTCGCGCACAGTCTCCCTCTCCCACACATGGACCTCCCGCCAGACCGATGGTCCAGACTGGCTCCTCTGGGCGCGGCGCGCCCCCGGACCCGGCGTCTCCGCCCCTCAAACTGCAAACGCGAGCGTTACGGACCTCGAGTCCGCTGTAGGCTCAGTGCACCCCAACGTCAAGAAGCATAGCGGGGAGCGGGAGACCGATGCACCCGTCGTAGGGCAGGATCGGACGCGGGAGCTGATCAAGCACGATGGGAGTGTCCCGCTGGGCGTGGCTGTGATGGCGGGGGAGAGAGACGAGCGTAATGAGAGTCAGGAGAGTTTGAAAGTGCCGAGTCAGTTGAGGAAGAGGAACACGTCTACGGATGGGTATGAGGTTCATGATGTGGGGGGTTCTCAGACTCCAGTATCGGTGCGCATATACTGTATCCCTCATCTCGTTGGGACCCACTTCTGACCTTGCTTCGGTCAGGTCACTACCAACAAGTCCGATGCTGAGATATCGCCCACTCAGCATGAGGTTCACCTCATCTCACGCACAACCGGCGCACACCACGTTCCTGGCTTCGCCAACTCTTCCAACGACCGCTCGCACACGGACGATTTCGTGGAAGTCTCCACACCGTCGAGGACCGTGCGGTTTCCTGACGAGCACCAATAACGATACTAAGGCAGTGTGGAAGGTGGTAAGAGAGGTAAGTGGCAGTAGAGTATGGATTTCTTGTTCCTACATAGATATTGTTCTTCCGATACATGCGTGTAGAATAGAACATAGATGCAGACACTGCGCGGTGTGCGTTCACAAATGCATCCTTGGTTATTCGACAACAGTGGATATGTACAATATTCAGTACTCGATACTACTACTACTATACAGCGAGTTCCTAGACACATCATTACAGCTGGGAAGGAGGCACAGGCACAGGGCACAAGAAAACACGGGGAATCCGATACAAGTACAACAATGATATGCAAAAGCGAAAGCAGTCAAACACAACAAGCAATACAAACTTTTCTTCACGTATGATCTCACATGATCATACATCCTTCTCCGCGGCTCTCGATACCGCGGGTGATGTCGTCTGGGTTCATGACTTTGCCTGCACCGCTGTGTGGACCGTTCAGCGTCACAATGAGGACGCCGGTATTTTGGGGGTCCAGCTGGGCTACAAGGCTATGCCTATGCGTAATAGACGGTCAGCTTGGCTCTTGAGAGTGCATGATAATGAGGAGGCAAGACGAACTTTTGCATGAGCTCTTCAATGGCGGGTTTGAGTTTCGCAATGCCTCCGCGGGAGTGCAGACCTTTGCCTGTGAGGATAACGACTCGGTGAATTCCAATCTCTATGAAAGAAAATGCACGTACCGACTATGAGAACAACTTCGGAGTCCCCTCTGCGGCGAGCATTCTGGATAGCTTGATCGGTGTACGAGATGGCCTCCTTCACGTACAGCCCATGCAAATCTATCTCACCCTGCTTGCTATCCATATTATTTTCTGTATTGTGACATCGTATCAGCACCACAAAATGACGCGTCAAAACATACGGCCAAAGATCCACTCGCTCGCCTCACGATTCAACTTCTCCATATCCTGCTGATGCTTCTTCCCCTCCACAGACAATGTCTTCGCGCCCGCCTTGTCCCCGCTCGCGTAGGCCTGATGGCTCCGTTCAAAGCACTGAGCCATCTTGTCTCCCGCATCGTTCGCGCGCGCGCGAAGCGACATGTATTCTTCATTCTGCTGATGATTGACCTGGTTTTTGTCCTGCGCGTAGTTTCTTAGCTGGTAGGACGCGTAAATAAGAATGAGAGGGGACGTACGACGCGTTGATAGGGTTTCAGACGCGGTGACGAGCTGGGGGGCTTCGCCTGCGGGGGTCGCTCGTGCTTCGGAGGACGCGCTTCGATCGGCGGCGTGTAGCCCTCGGGGTGAGACGGAGCTTGGTGTTTGTGGGGATGAGCGGGTGGGACATGGGCATCCTGATATTGAGGTCGTTTGGAGGTGCCGCCACAAACGATGTCGATGAGCCCTTTGATGAAGGTGGTGAAGAAACCCATCTTTGAGGAGATTGGGAGGGTGTAGGGGCGGAAAGGAAGAGGAGAAGAGGAGGGAGGATCTCTTTATATACCTGGAATCCCCGGGGGCACAGACAAAAAGATGTCAAAGAGCTGAATGGAGGTCACGCCCAGGAAGGAAACACTGAGGACAACTGCCAGGCGTCCTTTGGTCAACTTCCAACTCTGAACTTGCTCGTCGGATGTGAATTGACCTGGACCACACGAAAGATAATCCAGAGAACGTGGTTGTCCTTCATCAATACGTGCCCACAACACGAGGACGACGAGTGGACAAGGCGCGACGATAAGTACGATGGCGCTCGCCGCTCATCCACTGCAGATTTTCTAATCAACATCTCTTCCTGAGAACATCGACCCCTGCTGCGTTGTCCTCGTTGCCTGGTTGCTCTCGATCAACATCCCTTTCATGTGTGATACTTGGCTTTTTATGTCCGACATAAATCCCCAGGCCTCAGGCCTAGTCAGGACTCTCTGAGTCTCTGTTCGTTAGAATTGTTGTCCACGTCCTCCCGCAAGCAAAAAAATCATACTGGCCACTCTAGCCTTTCGTCTATCCTTTTCGCCACTGTCTTTTACACTCGTTTATGAACATCCTCTCTACTTAGTACTAACTTTAAATGCGCTTCACTTGATCGGCGCTGCTAACGTTCTAGATCTCACCGTTCTCTCCGCATCACCTCTCACTCATGCCGCAGATGCACACCATCGCATCGAGCTGGGACATGGTCGTCACCGTGACCGTGTCTTGAATCGCAGCAATGCGATTCGAGAAACGAGCCCAACATGAAAACGCGATTTTTTCGAACTTCCCTAGGCCTGATGACATGGGAGCCCTCAATCAACCAGGAGATTTTGTGAGTCTGCCTTGTACTTACTATGGTCTCTGCTGTAACTGACGCGACGCGGCCCTGCAGATCATTGCTTTGAGTATTCCGGTAAGCCATTATCTGTGTGACCAAACGTTGCATTCCAGATGTACAACAATGGCGCCCACTGTGGCGAAACCGTGACCATCACCTGTAATGGGAAAACGGTGTAAGAAACTGTGGCTGATGAGGTATGTCGTTGTGTCCACAAATCGCCATGAGGCTGAAATTGAACGCTATATCACAGTGTCAAGATTCTGTCTACACACAGATAGACTTGTCCGACGGCCTCTTCGACGTACTCGTCCCTGAGGTGGACCAGTTGACCGGCTCGTGGTGCTTTAGCTCGGGTGACCCTGCTCCTCCCCCTGTGCCGAAATCTTCAGCTCCGCCGCCGCCACCTCCGAAATCGCCTCCCCCGCCACCTTCCCATCCTTCCTCGACACATGCATCGTCGAGCACCCACAGTACGATGTTGAGCACCCCTAGCCCCATATCCTCCAAAACACCGTCGAGCACCCCTCAGGCTGCGTCCACTCCTTCCAGCACCACGAGCGCGACGCCTACACCTACACCTACGTTCAACGTTCACCCCCGGTACCTTGGACACTTTGGCACAGGCCTTTGTAGGAATCGGCGCTCTTGCCATCATGGAGAGCTTTTCATGCGCACATGCTATGTATATACCCAATCCTCTGCTTCTTCGAGTTCTTGGCTTGTTACTGGATAACTGGGGCCCACGAACCACTCATACCCTTGCTGTCGTTCGTTACATTTGTTCTACGGTTTACATGTTGTCGTCGAGTCGCATATGAGACCTGGCTGTCTGTTAGTTTCCGTAGTTGACTGGGATCTCAATGAGAGATATGAGTCCATGTATTCCTTGGAGTGTGCTCGACAACTCGGCAGTTGCCGTCATTTGTTGACCAGATACCACGCGTACACAGCGTGACAAATTACTCGATGCTCGTCCCGAGCTCGTCTGCTCCCTCCTATATAATATTGACGGTAAGTGTCAAGCGCGACTCCTGCGTACATTTCGTTCCTTCACCGACCGTTTATGTCTAGTTTCCCCACTCCGAGTCGTTTCCTCTTGCTCGGTGGCAACGATGACGTTGCACAGCGGCCGTTGTCGAAGTTCGAGACCCTGTCGCACCTCGATGGCACAGAAACTATCACTGTTGACTGGGATAAGGTCGTGTCCCTAGAGCCGGAGCAGGTCGTTCAGTGGATACGCCACCTTCACCAGTCTCAACAGCTGCAGAAGCTCGACCAGCTGATGACTGCTCTCGGTACCATACTCAGACTGGTCGGGGATCGCCCCACGCAGTGGACTACATACACCCAAACAGGTCTTCCGTCTGTGCTCATTGATATCATCATCGAACCTGATACGTTCTCTCAATCCGAAAACGAGCACAATGTCAGTCAGAGGTTATCGTGTCGGTTGATGCACGGGGCATTAACTTTATCATTTCCTAGAATATCGTGTACCGCGCCAAGTTCCTATACCTACTGCGGTTCTGCGTCATCTTTGCTTCCTATCGAGAGGATGATGTCGACCTGCAGTGTTGCGCTGAGCTTCTTCGACGGCGAGAAGAGTTCTTCCTCGCGGTATGGAACATGAGAAGTGTCATACGAACGGAGCCTCTCACTCGGGCGTCAACAAAAGAACTCGAGGCTTGCCTGCCACCTCCAGCAACATCATGTGTACTGTTACTTGTGGGTCTCGGGAACGTTTTGTGAGTGCAATTCCGCGATTCCTTTATCATATTCTAAACTATTTGGTGCTACATAGGGATCGTGGAGTGACTCCGCTCACGATGCATGCGGTTCACTTCCTTCTATACCGCTGGGTCTATCAAGACGAGGAAGAAATCGTCGACAATGACTTCGATTCCGAAACCCTGTTGTGCAGCGTATACGAGATGATGCACTCAAGGCTTGACCTCGTTCCGCAGTTTGTCAATGAGTACACTGCAGACTGTGACGCCAATCATCGGGAGCACCTCATGGATGCGTTATGTTGCGTCCTTCAAACCCCCGGAATCAGCAGCAAATATTCCATTTCAGTCGCTTCGATATGCAGGTCATTGCTGTTTTTCGGGGGCGATGCTTACACCGACGTTCAGCTGCCTGAGGGAAACGGACCAGTGCCTAGTCTGTTCATCAACTGCGAACAGCAACTGTGCAGTGCCCAGTCACTCGAGGACTCGGACCTTCCACATCACTTGTCTGTCTTAACCACGACTCTGCAGTATGTCTGAATTCGTTTTCCTCAGCATATTGTCTCATGTGTTTCTCAATTGCACAGTACAATGATCAAAGAGAAGCACGATAAAGTCAAAGATGACATCACTCAACAAATCTTCCTATATTCGCGCAAAATCAACATCATAGCAGTCGTCAGCATTGCTATGCTTATAGCCGTACGACGACAGGCGTCCGGAACAGAGCTAAGTACGTAGACCTGAATCTTCAGAACTGTCCGACGTTGTCTTCATCTACAAGCTGATGTGCCAACCAGGTGGTATCATCACGCTCGCCGACCTCTCGCTGCTATGCAAGAACCCCGTTAGAGACGCAGAGTTCAACGCCTTCGTCGATAACGTGGCGCGCATCTGGCACGACACACTCAAAGAACTCAAGGAGATTCGACCCCGCGACCAAGAGCATGCTGCACTCATCAAGAGCGTCATTGCTCACTGGCGACGAATCGGGACAGCTTTGCAACTGAGAGAAGGCGTTAAAGTAGTGACGGCAAAGGGGCCGTCTGTGCCCAGCGAAGAACGGCGGCATTGGAAGATCCCAAAGCGATGCTTCCGTCCTGCGTGTGTTTGTTCTGGGGTCGTGCCTTCCAGTTGCCACCACAAGATGCAGGTGTGTACAGGATGTTGGCGCGTCTTGTATTGCAATGAAAGGTGTCAAAATTTGTAAGCTCATTCTAGAGTTCTTGGTGACTCGGACG
Source organism: Antrodiella citrinella (assembly GCA_004802725.1). Taxonomy (NCBI): domain Eukaryota; kingdom Fungi; phylum Basidiomycota; class Agaricomycetes; order Polyporales; family Steccherinaceae; genus Antrodiella; species Antrodiella citrinella. The sequence goes on from SGPM01000081.1 coordinate 58,633, forward strand.
TGCTTTTTCTGACTACTGGAATATATCCAGAGATTGGAAGGCGGGCCATCGAAGGGTATGCAGGAGGTTGTCCGTAACTCGTTGATTTTATGCTCAGTCACGACTATCGTATGCTATCTACCCGCATCTACTTATGTGTATACATCTAGTACCCTGTGCGTGACTTTGCGTGTCGATTCGAAAACATACACTTATGCTGATTAGCATTCAAGCCCGTTATATGTGCCAAGTTCTCTTCCATCATGATCACAACCCAATTGATTAGCCGAGAGTCTACCGTCACATAGTCATGATAGTGTACTTTCAAATTGCTGCATACGATTCGTGCCTTGCCTGTAAAAGCCCTGTACGAGGAACTTGTCTTCTTCCATCTCTGCGACTATACTCGGTGACCGACCTGACCATGTCGTCCACTGGTAGACCCTCGACGCGTTTTGCGACGTGTCGCCGCAGTGGCCGTTCCGAATCAGATTCAGCCGGAATGATCATCGACTGGCCAGGTCGCGCTCTTCGAACCAAGGAACGTCGGTCAATGGATCCGCTATCTTCACCAATCCCAGCAGCTGCAAGTGCTCGACCAGCTGTTGATGGCGATTGGTAACACGATGGCCGGTAACGACGGCGTCCGTCCCGTGCAGTGGACTGTATACGCACAATCAGGTCTCCCGTACGTGCTCCTTGACATCATTCAAGTTGCTGAACCTGGTACGTTTGCTCGCAGTGATCGGGGCAGTTTCAATGTCAGTCTTGCGACATATCTTCACCGTGACGTTGGCGCGTAATTCACACACTGATTTCGTTTCGTTTTATAGAGTGTCGCGTATCGCAGCAAGTTCTTGTTCTTGTTCAATTTTTGTTTGAGGTCGGCCGTCGGGAAGTTGGATGAGGTTGATCTGGAATGTTGCAAGGGGCTTCTTCAGCGACGAGAAGAATTCTTTGTTGCGCTCTGGAACATGCGGAACGTCGTACACATGGAGATTTTCAGTATGTCAGACGCAGCTACTATGTTTGATGCGTGTCTTCCATCTCCAGCGGTGGAATGTGTGGTGTCCCTTGTTGCCCTAGGAACAGATGTGTGAGTTGAAACTTATTCACTACTCAGATGATATCACTCATTTTTACCATATAGAGACGACATCACTCCTCTCACGATGCATGCGACCCACTTCCTGCTCTACCATTGGGTCTACGAAGAGGACAAACCGGTGTTTTTGGGTCGCACCAGAAGCACACTTGACTAGGCGTCACATTTGATACGTCTTCAGCCTGAGCTCATGCCACATTTCGTGAAGGAGTATACATCAGCTTGCCCCGCCGACCACCCGCCCCGCCTCATGAGAAGACTATGTGACACTCTTCGAGACCAGCGCGCAAATGGAAACCAATCAGTGGCGGCGGCCATTGTCTGCACATATTTCGTACGAGATGGAGGCGAGACATACACTCAAGTTGGACTACCCAAGGGCATACCCAGTCTCTTTATCAATTGCGAGCAGCAGCTGTGCAGTCCGAGTCCACTGTCACGTCAGTACATTCCCAACACACTTAATTATCGTAAGCGACACTTTGAGGTATGTGTGTACTAGTCGACCCTCCAGTCTTTGTCCCTCCAGTACACTCACTTCTGCAATGCAGGCACTTACTGAACGGTACATCCGAAGAAGATCTCAGCCACCAACTCTCTAAACTTGGGACCAAACTCAACATCGTGGCAGTCTTCGGTATTGCAATGGTGAAAGCAGTGGCAGTGCAAGATAACAATATTCATACAACACTAGGTGAATCTGATCACTGGAAACTTGTTCGTCCCAGAGTTGACATGACCCAATGGCGACTTGAAATCAGAGGATCTCGATACATTTGCCTGTATGTCTCTGAGATCCCTGGATTGTGACCAACCATCCGAGTTTCTTTCAAATACTCGCCGGGTTTGGCACGACACACTCAAGTCCCTCCGCGCTGTTCGGCCTAAGGATCGTGCGCATGGCAAGTATCAGGGAGAGGCCATCCTCCGGTGGCGGTATCTTGGAGGGTCTATGGGCTTCAGAGAAGGTGTGAATGTGACGACGGCAGAGGGAGCGTCCATACCCAGCCAGGAGCGTCGGTATTGGAAAATCCCGAAGAGATGCTTCAGCACCGTATGCATTTGCGCTGGGGTGGTGCCTTCTAGTCATCACCATAAGTTTCAGGTGTGCAAAGGATGTTGGCGCGTCTTGTATTGCAACGAGAGGTGTCGAAAGCTGTAAGTGCCTCGATTGTCTGCATCGCGCTTGCCTGACCACGTACTGAATAAACTATGCAGCGATTGGAAAGCGGGCCATCGGCTAGTATGCAGCGGACTGTCCAGTGTTGCCGTCGCCGAATGATTTGATTATGGGATGGCACGATGCTTTTACCTTGCGTCGTTGTACTTGCTAACTGTACGTTATATGCAGCGGATGGCAAAAGTATGTGGGAGGCTGTCTCTCGCCGACTGACTTTGCTCATTTAATATTCAATACTCAATCTCTATAATTGTACGGTATTTACCAACTTCTATTAGCCTACTTCACAAACGTAGAATGACTGTGTGCATGTGTGTGCCAGAAACAAATAAAGGGAGAGTGGCGAGAACAAGCTGATCACATGTTGTTCGAAATTTGATGACGCTTGACCTGGACGTCGACTGAAGTTTGAACTTCAACGTTCCGCTCAGCCTTATTCCTATTCCATCCATTAACTGTGAGTACAACACCAGGTGTATGAAGGTGTTTATCGGACAAAAAAGCAAAGTTCATGCGAGACGCCAATTTAACGATGAATCATGAGGATACATCCACATTGGGGCTCACTAAATTTGTGTCATACTTGGGAACGTAGCTGTGTCCAACTCTACGGCAAGTCTAGAGTGTCCTATATACTCTACAGTAGCGGATATCCATTATGTGTATATTTGATATCATCTTCTCTGGCAAGATGTACCATGATGCAGAGAATCCTTGCAGAAACGAGTTGGATTTGCAAGTTTTCCAAACTACCCCATTCAGGGTTGAGCGCGTTTCTCGTCGTTTCTAGGATGCGATTTCCCGGCAGAATCGTCTCAGAAACGAGCACAGAAACGACCGAGAAACGTCCACTCTGAACCCCTCTAATATCGTATCATTATTCATCTCATAGCACACATCGGTCCAGTGAATCATCTACACTCTCGAGCTGGCCTGCAGCCGCACCGATTTCGCTGAAGCTAGATCGCACTGTGGCGTCCCATCCTCGCCGTTTGGGAAGACTCATCGCGCTACGACGATCAGAGGATACTGGATATACGTGACGTCCAGTACAAACCGAACGCAAGGTCATCACGCAGGTCATAGACCAATCGGAAACGAGAGAAACAGCAGATGTATTCAAAACGTAACACAGATAAATCGTCTGTCCAGAAGACGAAAGAGGCTCTTCCTCAGACCTCTAGGTCTGTAGACCCGAACACATGAAAAAAGAAAGAATCATGATACGAAAAGACACGAAAACAAGCATAGGGAACAGTCAGTACAAGCATTCAGTATTCCATTGCAACAACCCAACGACCCAGCAATACTCCATATCTAAATCTCCATCCCGACAAGAACATAGGCAGGGTCGACCTGGAACGGAGGAGTGGAAACAACGGTACCTCCGACATACATCAGGGAGTGCAGGAGGTCGCCGAGCGCGGGATCCTTCCGTTCAAGGGCAAGGACGAGTGCGGTACAACCGATCTGTTCGTCTGCCAAATCTAAGAGTGCCACAATGCTGCGGAGACAACATAAGGCTCGGGAAGCACTCAGCCAAATAGCAAGCGTACCTTTCTCGGAGGTTCACGTGAGCAGCACTCTTTCCGTCGACGTAGAAAGTCTTAGGCTTTCCCGGAAGCTCGAGCACGACTCCGTCAAAGTTGGCACCAAGGCTCGGGGAGGATATGGAAACACTCTTCGCGTATTTGAGAGCGCCAAGACCGTTGCGCGGGAATAGTGCGCTTAAAAAGTCGAGCGTAGCGTTGGACTGTTTCGAGCTGATCGCGGCAACGCTACCCTCGCCTTCGTCGTTGCCGTTGTCCGGAGTCAAGGGTGGGGTTGGGAGATCCGGAGCAAAGTTACGCATGATAGCCCTCGGAGCAGATATGGTGGCTGAACCGAAGGTCGACATGCCGAGGGGAGTCTCGGCGTCGGTGTAGTCATCGGGAGGTGGAGTCGGAGGATAGATGATTGAATCTGGGAACTTGTCTCTTCCGAATGAGTCTGATGATAGCGTGGATGAGGTGTCGGAGGCGGGCGAGGAAGAGGGGAAAAGGGATGGCGTCAAACTGTCTGTCACCCAGTTTGACGACCCTCTGTCAGGAGGGCATTTTGCGGGAGGGGCGTCAAAAGCGCCACTGTGAGAGAGAATTCGACATTGTGAGCATTCTGCACGAATTGCGAAGATGCGGGCAATGCAAAAAGGTGCTTACCCCGGGTCCCCCAGAGAAGGTAGTAGAGTAGTAGTACATGGAATCGGTGCCCTGCATGTGGGCCACCGCAAGCACGCTAGGAGTCATGTCGGAAGAGAAAGCCCCATCTCCAACGGTTTGACGACCGTTGCTGATATAGAGCGCATCAGACCAGATGATCGCAACGCAGCAAGATCAAACGGAATAACATACGTGGGGCGAATACTAGATTGCTGTTTGACGGGATTTATCATAATAAAATTCGACATGGATTGCCAACTTGTACGATTGTGGTTTGTGCGGAAGATCAATAATTGTTTCGCTGCGGGATGGAGGAGATAGTGAGTAAAAGTGACGCGAGCCGTATGGCACGACGAGGAAACGGTGCTCACCAAAGCGAAGAACGGTGAAGACGAGAGTGAAAAGGTCAACGTTGTGAAGAGAGAGCGAGGTCGTCGTCGGAGTAAGCGGTGGTCTGACCCTCAGCCAAACATGCACAAACACCGGCCTCGTGCCGAACGCCTGCCGAGTGGCTGCTGATTCTCCGAATCTCTCCAACGTTCGTTCGCCCTTCCACCTCTTCTCCATGAAATTCTTCATCCCTGTAATGCGACCGAGCATCTGAAAATACATCCGCCGCCATCGTGTCCAACATCGTCCAGCGGTGCGACTGTTGCAAACGATCAACTTGCAGACCCGAAGACAAATCCACCAGGCTTGTGCTTATCACCCACACAAACAACGCCCAAAGGCCTGGATGCACCTTGCTCTGCTTCCCTAGACATGACGTCTGTGGACTAGATCTTAATTATATGCAGTCGATTCTCAGCAGTCCTCAGCTGATCTCCATAATGTCCTGATTTGCGTACAACGAGGCGTTGTTGAGTACATACTATGGCGGTACGTGTTCTACGCATTTATTGTACATAGATATTGCAACTACTCAATTGAACAGACATTGGATAGACGGGAAAAATCCCCATCGTAGACAATAGGAACACTCGACCGCTGGTGCTGCAACGTGTCGTATTTCGTCCCTCTGGCTTCGATCGCAAGAGCACACGTCATTCATTCATTCAAACGGTGAATAGGTAATTCGACTCATACATATCAATTGTAATACCTGCAAGATTGTTGTTGTTGTCTCTGCTGAACACAGCCTACTAGTTGCGATAAGTGTTTCACTTTACACGACCGTGTTGTCGTCAAAGGAATATAAAAAACTGTCTATCGTACCCGTGCTTCCTGTTTACACCGTATTCTCGTGTACTGATCTGCTACGTTTGTTGCACGATGACCATACGGATTGCATCCCAACTTAAAGATGTAGTTTCCATTTTGGGAAGCGATGGCGTTGAGTAGCGACTTTGTGGCGCCTACTTGTTACGATCCAGCACAGGCCGAATTTCAATCAGTATCATGTCACGATGGATTTACTAGTAGTCGTCTAACTTCCTGCTCTTTCTTCCGCTGCATCACATCTATCTGTTGCCGTCTGCCAGCAGTCGACGCCCGTTTCTACCATATCCGACACGACCTGCTCAGTATCTTCTAGGACGACAAGCTGTTCACCCAGGTCGTCATGGCCACTACCGTAGCTCTTTCTCATCCACCTTCTGCTACCTCCGGAGACGAGGTTTCTCACCAGCTGGAGGCTGTAGAAGAACATACAGGGAACGTATTTACGGAGAAAGTTGCTGAAACTGGGCCGGATGGAGCGGTTGCTACCACAAAGACGGAGGTCGAGACAGAGGTAGAGACACAGCCGACGATACCAGGGGAAGCGGACAAGACAGACAGACTAGCACATTCAAGACCTAGTCCACTGGACGTCTCTCATGACGACGACATCTCACCTTCTGCTCCTACGGCGAAGCCAGCCCCGTTGACGATCACCCAGAGCGACGTAGTCGCTTCGCCTTTGGACGCACTCCTTTCACCAAGTAGTCCCGACGCGCACTTCGAGGCTCGCCAGTCTGTCGCCGCGTCGGACATCACGGACGACGACGGTCGTTTCTCTACCGTACTCCTCAGCGCGCGGCAGAGTCTGGATCCGGACAACCTCAGCCTCAATGGTTCCATCGACCCGAGCTCTTCGAGCACCTTGGCTGAAGACGAGCCGGAGCATGATGGGAAGAGAAACACACTGAGTACTCTGGAAGGGTCGGAGTTGATTCGGATGGTGCATATGAATAGGCAGCACAAGAAGACCGCATCTACCTCGACGATCGTGTCTGCGAGTAATGTCCCGTTCTTGCTGGCGAGGTTGGACGTGCAGAACGACGAGGAGGAAGGTGGTGGGAAAAGGAGAAGCTTGGATGGTCAGCAGAAGTTGCAGGAAGATTTCAATCGGATGCACCAGGAGATTGAGCCGCAGGAGAATTCAAGACCGGTGGAAAACATAGATTGGGGTGAGTGTCCACGTTATCATATATGCTTCCGCACGATTCTCATTCACTTCATAGATTTCTGGGGGGACGTCGTTTCGGGTCAGTATGCGTGACCTACACAATTGCATCGTGCTGACGTGCACAGTGCAGACTATGCGAAGTTTGCTGCAGAAAGACCTGAGGAGCTGGCGAAAGCTATCGAGAGGGGAATACCCAAGACCCTCCGCGGTATGATCTGGCAGCTAATGTAGGTTCGTCTCTGAGTCACAAAATCATGTTGTCAGCGCTGATCTACATCTATTCAAGGTCGGCATCCAAAGACCCGGAGTTAGAGCAGACATATCTGCGCTTACTGAAGGAACCAAGCAATCATGAAAAGGCGATAACGAAGGACCTGGGAAGGTTCGTTGCGTACGTTGTATATGTCGTATCTTACTGACATCTCTTCAGGACTTTTCCTCATGATGCATTCTTCACGGACGGTCACGGTATCGGACAAGAAAATCTATTCAACGTCCTGAAAGCCTATTCATTGTATGCTCTATCTTTTGTCGAGCTGCATCCATACTAATCGCAACCAAAGATACGATCCTCAAGTAGGATATTGTCAGGGACTTCCGTTTGTAGTGGCCATCTTACTGCTAAATGTAAGCTTCTCGTTTTGTCTGTGACACCATTGCTTATCTCTCTCGCTCGATAGATGCCAGATGAAGAGGCCTTCTGCTTGCTTGTCAGATTGATGCATTCATACGATGTGCGGGGGCATTTCTTGCCTGAAATGCCAAAGTTGACCTTACGGCTCGTACGTCTTGCTCGCGTTATTTGCCGCAGCTTTGACTGATTCTCTGTTTGAACAGTTCCAGGTACTATGATCTACCCCTCGTAAGACTCTAGTCTAATCCTCTATAGTTTGACCGTCTCGTCGAAGAGATCCTGCCTGTACTGCATGTGCATTTCACCCGTCAAGGCATCAAATCGAGTATGTACTGCTCCCAGTGGTTCCTCACAATATTCAGTTACCGGTATGTCTATATTCGAGCATGCACTCTTGAGACTTGCTGAAACATACTGCTCTAGATTTCCGATGGAAATCGTCTTCCGAATTATTGACAATTGCTTGGCAAGCGGCATAGAGGCCATGTTCGCTTTCAGCGTGATGCTTCTTTACAAGAATGAGGAACAACTCTTGAACATGAAGTTCGACCAGCTATTGACGTTCCTAAATACCAAGGTGTTTGACGTGTACTTGGTACGCCCTCACATCGCATGATACTGTGCATCTTCATACTGAGATAATTGTATAGCTGCGCAATAGTCCCCCGGGCAAAGGGCCGTGTTATGACGTAGATCAGTTCGTGCAGGAGTCGGTGTCTCTGCGGATCACGCCTTTCCAGTTGGACAACTATGCACATGAATACGAGGAGTTCGTTCGGATACGAGACGCGCATGCCATTGAGATGGATGCGCTGAGAACCAGTAATAGGGCATTGTCTGCACAGGTGTAAGCTGATTCTCCGCCGACGCTCAGTGTGTCAGTGCTGATACTTGTTCATTTCAGTAACCGACTCGAAGCTAGCATGGCGCAATTGAACACTGAACATTGTGAAGTGCTGGTAAGTTCTGAGATAAAGCGAGTTGCTGGAAGATACTAACATCTGCCACGCAGAACGAATTGGTGCGAGCACGATTGCGAAACGAAGAGCTCGAGGGCGAGCTTGTTCGTTACAAACTACTGTGCGTTTCCTTGCATTCTGCTTACATCAACACGCTGATACCGATTACATTGTTTATGCAGATATGCGGAGGCAATGCATTCCAGCGAAGATGCAAAGTCGTCGCATCGGTTGTCTACGTCGGCAAGTATTAGCAGAAGAGGGAGCGGAAACACACTGTCGCATTTGACTTGATTCATTCATCGTGTTGTACAATATCATTCATTAGCACTATCGGAGGAACCATCACTCGCACGCGATAGAATTGTAAACTTACATCTTCGCGGTTTTGGGAGCGTGTTGCATGTGCTTATGGTCTAGACATGTTGTCGTGGGTCGGAGACCCAGGTCAGACCAGATGAAATGACCTCGATCAGACGCGCGAAATACAAACTCTCCGCCTTTTGATGAGTGACCACTACGACCCCGAAACGCCACCACTGCTCCCCTCCGCTTTCTAGCACTTTCATCTACTATTTCAGTATCTCTCAATGAACTGGGTACAGCGATGTAGTCGACAAGCCAACCAATTCGTTCGCCCAAGGAACTTAAAGCCGAGAAATTGGAGATTCTCTTCGGAGCGCCGTTCACAGCACACCGCTTCTGCAACTCCGAGTGCCAGTGCCAGTGCTTCGGCAGGTCGATTGTTGAAGGTCTCTCCGTGGTGCGCAAGCTTGGTTGTGCTGGCAGGCGCGAGCGTGTTCGCATACGATTACAACCAGCCGTTCCGGCATACTGTTCTGGCAGTTGTACGGTGTTCGAGGATAGCTGGTATGCACTATTCTATCACTCTGTTCGGCGTATGAGGTACTCATGTTGTGCAGAGGCTGCTGTTTTTGGTGCTATCGACTACAAGAAGACTCTAAGCAAGGAGTACGGGACACAGGATGCGCACAATGAAGCTCTGTCTATGTGCCACAAACGAAGTGCAGAGAGGGTCTTGAAGGCTTTGCTTGCGAACGGAGGTATGCTCCTTGCGATTCTTCCATTGGTTTCATGTTCTCATACACTTCCTCGCAGGTATATTCATCAAGCTGGGACAACATATGGCTTCACTGTGAGTCTGGGTACGAAGCTGTCATAGCACACGTGGTGACGTGGTTTCAGAGTAGTGCTCCCTATTGAATGGACGAGTACCATGCGGCCCTTGCAAGACCAATGCGAACCTACGGCCTACGAGGATATTGAGAAACTCATCGAAACCGACATGGGTGGGAGTATAGATGAGTTGTTCTCGGAGTTCGACGCGAAGCCTGTTGGCGTGGCGAGTCTTGCACAGGTGCATGTAGGGCGGCTGAGATCGAGTGGGAGGAGAGTAGCGGTGAAGGTGACTTCTATACCCGTGTCCTTTCCGATGAATGCTCATAGCGTCATGAAGCTGCAACATCCCCATTTGGCCGAGTTCTGCGACATCGACATGGAGATGGTTGACGTCTCACTTGGTGAGTACACTTAGATTCAGAATTCTACAGGACACCTTGACCTACAGGCGTGCAGGTTGGATCAAGCGTATCTTCCCAGACTTTGAGTTTACCTGGCTTGCGGACGAGATGCGACAAAACTTGCCCAAAGAAATGGACTTTGTACATGAAGCCTCAAACACATTCCGAGCTATGTCAGATTTCGAGCATATCCGTTCGTCGTTGTATATCCGTCAGTATCTCCTTGTACTGTTCCGTGTTCTTTGATCGATATACCTCTCCCCCAGCGGAAGTCGTCGATGCCAAAAAGCGGATATTGATCATGGAATATATCCAAGGAGGTCGTGTGGACGATTTACAATACCTTGCAGACCATAATATTGACCGGAATAAAGTTGCGTTGGAGTTGGCGAGGATTTTCTCTCAGGTAACTGCATTCATCTCCATTGTTCCACGATGATCCCTTACATTCCTACTGCAGATGGTACATATCAATGGCTGGTTCCACGCTGTACGTGATTACTTGATACTCTTATTGAATATGACCTAACACCCTATGCAGGATCCACACCCCGGTACTGCATGATGAAATATGTAGGTCAAGTTGATTTGCTGATACTTGAATATTTGTAGGGAACCTACTTATCCGTCCAGCCCCGCCTAAGTCGAGATCACCGTATAATTTCGAGATTGTGTTGCTGGATCACGGTCTCTACTTCGATCTGGACGACGAACTGCGAGTGAACTATAGTCGCTTCTGGCTGTCCCTAATTGCAGCAGCATCGCCGCAGACGAATAGAGACAGGCGGAAATATGCGGAGCTCGTAGGCAACATCACAGACGATCTTGTATGTGCTTACGCCATTCCACCTTGTGTATCTGTTCTGATGTGTATTCTCAGTATCCGGTATTTGAGGCCGCCATCACAGGTATCTCCTAAGTTCCGATGACGCAGTGTGATCGGAATGTTGACCTTGACCTTCCAGGACGTGCTGCTTTGAAAGGATCATGGGACGAGTTCCACGACGAAGCTTCGGAAGAGGGTGCGTTCAAACGAGGAGCTAGTATGATCGAACTCTCTGCGCAAAGTGAAGAGGAGATGGAGGCAATCAGGAATGCCGTTGTTCAGCACGATGGCTTGCTTCTGTCTGTCTTCGATGTGCTAAGGAGAGTGCCGAGGCGTGTTCTGATGGTCCTCAAGCTGAACGACTTGACTCGCAGTTTGGATCATGCTCTGGCAACGACACACTCGAGTGTAAGTATTCTTGTCGGAATATTTATCGGTCTGGGACTAAATTCTTTTCTTCAGGTACGGGTGTTCTTGATCACTGCCAAGTATTGTACCGTAGCAGTATGGCGGGACGACCAGGTCCGACTGATATCCCAGATGAGAGTGAGAGGGTTGATGTCATTCAATCTTCTGTTCGAGTATTTCTCGCGCTGGTGGTGAGTGCATTCATATCCAAGAACCTAGCCCACATGTCTAAGGAACTTGATACAGGCACTACCAAAAATCATATAGAGCGTTGGTACTGGCAGAGACAGCCTTGGATCTTCAAGCGCAAATCACGAAAATGAATTTCTGGATTCGAGGTCTCCTAGCGGGGGGAGGGCTACAGCGAGCACATGCCACCGCCGCAGGACTAGTAGTATAGCTCAACTTATTTGCAGATCCTTACGATGATAGGCGTATAATACTGGATTTCACACAGCACATTCCGTAAGCAAACATTCGGGATGAGTGCTGAGCACTGAGCAGCCAGTCAACGAATCAAGAACAGTGACATCGTGAGGACATAATTGTTCAGTGTAGTCACCTTCTTCTGCGCTTTCATTTCTTCTTCGCCTTTGTAAACAGAGTGTCGATAGTAGCAGCGTTACTTTTCAATATATCCCACTGTGGCGAGTAACATGAGCAGATGTACATATGGGGCGAATGAGTAAATATGCTTACCTGCTCCTTTGAGATAGAGATGCCTTTCTTTCCCGGCTTTGCTTCTCCATCTTTCTCGTAGAATTCACGAATATCAAGGTACACAGTTCCTGTAAGTATAGGGGTTGTCAACCACTTGATTGTACTTAGCCTGGGTTGCGAGACTCACCTTTAAATTCCGACAAAGTCGCCCGTTTCTTCTTACCAAGGTCGATGAACCTCCGGCCATCCGAGTCAAATTTTACGAGGGAGTCATCCTCATCTTCGTCATCCTTCTCATCCTCACGGGGAGGCTGATGACCAGACATGTTGTTAGGGTCTCGAAGGGTGCTCCAAGTCTCGGGGTTTACTTACGGTGTTTAGTTTCGGCTTCTTCACCGTGCGCTGAGATGATTTCGTTGCCATCTGCTTGTCCTTCTGTGTGTTTCGTATTGACATGAGAAGCTCAACGCGTTATACAAAACCGTGTACATACCTGTTTCGGACGCGACTTCTTTATGGGCACTTCCTCCTCTGACTGCTCCTGCTCCGAAGGCGACTTGTTACCTTCGTCATCATATTCGAGCTCGTCGTCATTGTCGCCCTTCGACGCTCTCCGTTTACCCATGATGAGACTCAAGAGTGATCAAGGAGAGTGGCTAATAAACACGACGCGTCGCGGTCTCGTGCATGGCGCAGATTCCCACGTATACAGACTCTGCGGAGGTTGCTTACGGGATTGTTACTGTGGGAATATATTACCATATCAGGCGCTCACAGAGCCCCTTGCCCGCGACCGCGTCAGCCTGGACAAACTTGCATCTGCTCTTTCGTCCGCCACAAACACACGACCGCGACCGGTCATTCTCACAATTCTCGGATTCATCGGCGAAAGAGCTTGCAGAACACTGATATTCCAAATTTCCTCGTCGTGTCTCCTCGACTCCTCTTGTCGCAGGAATGAAGATACTACATAAATCCAAGAGAGCCCTGCCGCCAGTACGCTTGTCCTTGTATTCCTTTTGCTTGCTCCGCGTTGAACACGCCTCGTTTATAGCTTCCGCAAGTGGTCGAGCTAATCAACACACTTTTGGAGACTCCAAGTGAGCAACTCCACGTTGTGCTCGGGCAGATCGACAGTTGGAAATGGCCTCGGTCGGACCTGAATGCATGGATTAAGGTCTTGAACAAGTTCGATGCTATCATGGCAGAAATCATCCGGGATTATGACATTGATAAGCTGCAAGTTAATGTGTTCACACCCTTGACGAAGAAAACCCTCGCGGAGGTTCTCCGATTCGAGAGGTTACTTCTTGAGAATTCCACAAACAGAAAGACGTTCAACTCTTACGATGTGAGCATGACTTTTTGTGTTAGTGATGCTAAAGGATCAAATGAGTTTCTTTAGCGTCTGCAAAGCCTGATGTTCACGTCGGACTTGGACATCTTGATCCTCGCCTTGAACCTCCTACTTCGTCCCGCACAACAATATTCCGCGCAGCCTGCGGTTTCGCATGCTCTCAGCATCTCTACACCTCGTCTCGCATCACTTGCCAAACGATGGCCTAATCTTCGAGAGTACGATGTGAATCTCATCGACCTTGTAGGTGATAAGGGAAAGGCTCAAATTGAGGCGCTTCCAAACGACGCTCGGGAGGTGTTCTTCACGTTTTACAACAAGACGGCCACTGCCAATCCGAAGGAGAAGGGAATAGCAGAAGAGATTTTGGAGTTGCCGACCCCTCAACAAACACCATCTCGCAAGGGACCTACTACGGCTGTCCTTGGTCCATCGACGCCTGCCCCCGGATCTGTGACGGTCCATATTGATAGCCAAACACTGCAATCCAAATCAGCTATGGAGATCCTAGCCGACGCCGTCGAAAAGTACGCCGTCCCTGAAGACGACAAATTGGAGCTTCTTGGTCGTATTCGTTATGCTCAGGCATTGACTCCAGGACATAAAGCTGAAAGGGAGAAGCTCGTGGCCATTCGCCTTCTCACCACCGCCATTTTCGGCCACACTCACCTTGAAAGTCAAGCACAGTCCTCGTTGTTCATTCACGAACCAGACCTCGTTTTCCACATCGCGGAACTCCTACAATTGGACCAGGGTGTAGATGTACAAGTGCAAGCTGCTGCGGTCGCAGCTCTCGATTCTCTCGGGCGCTACAAGGGCAAGATTCAAGAAGTGCTTACAGCCGTGAACGCTGGTGTCAATCACGGTATCCTCATGGCGCTGCTGAGAAGGACTATCTCGCAAGTAGCAGATCCTGAGTGCACTCTTTCGCAGGCGTTCGTAGAAGCTCTACTGGCTTTTGTCACATTCGTAGCCACTCATGCTTCTGGAGGCAACATGGTGGTCGGTGCAGGCCTGGTTCCCTTGTTGATTCAGGTCATCGAGAACAGACTTCCCAACCGATTATACGTATTGTCGAAGGCCATGCAGTTGCTCGACAATGTGCTGTATGGTTACACAAACGCGTTCCAGTTGTTTTGCAATGTCCACGGAGTTGAAGCCCTTGTGGATAGGATTGAGGTATGCGACGTTGACTTTTTCCAATATATGAAGCTCATGTTTGCGCAGTTTGAAGTGGATCTGGATCTGGAAGAACACGCTGGAGAGGATATCCCCGATGTACCTGCATCCTATGGTTGGTTTCATGATGCATCACGTTGTCGCCTCGCTAATCGTTGAATCTCAGGGAAACTGTCGGTGGCCAGAGGTGCTGTTCTCAAGCATATAATGCGGTCAATGCACCGTATGATGCAGTCCTCGGGAACCAGCGAAGGCCTTCGTGGTCTGCTGGACTCCTCTCTGTTGAAGTCGAGCAAGAAGATAATGGAGCACAGAGATGTCTTCGGACCCAACATTCTTCCCATTGGTATGTTTCTCGATACTGCGCTTGAAGATACAGTCATTCATTACAGTATTCAGCGATCAACATCATGGCAACATTCGTGCACAACGAGGCGACCTGTCTGAATGTGATTCAGGAAGCAGGGCTCCCAGATGCCTTCTACCGCGTGGTAGAATCTGGCCTCGAGCCTGTGATAGAGGTAACAAATGGCCCTACACCAGAATTCGAAACGTTCGCTCATTATTGACCTAGGTCATTCAATCTGTTCCCAACGCGATTGGAGCTCTGTGTTTGAATCAAACCGGCCAAGAGCAACTGGCTGCACGCCCAACCATCATTCCCGGGCTTTTGTCTATATTCACGTCTGAACGTCATCAAAGAGTCCTACAGGAAAAGGAGAATGCCGTATTGATTGGGACCGCCATCGAGGAGCTCATTCGCCATCATCCGTCGCTGAAAAACTCAGTGTATGATGCCGTTAGATCTACCATGGGTACTATTGAGGAGCTTGGTAACAGCTTCGTAGTTCCAGAAGATCTCAAATCGTGGTATATCATTCAACCCGCTATATCGACACAGTCGGTCGGTGTGCAGACATCCGACAACGACGTGCCTATGGAACCTATTGAACCGGCCGAAGTCACGACTCAGGTCGCTCCTACACCTATGGACGAGCCTCCTGCAAAGGATCCCCTGGAGCCTGAAGACGACGAAGTAAAAATTCACGGCAACTTGGTCACGTCCTACATCGACGTATTCTGCAAGGTAAGCTCGGACATCTTGTGCTTGAGAATACTTGCCCATGTGTTCCTTCTTTAGTTCTTGGAGGGCTTCTTCCAGCACGTTCCCCACTGCCGCGATTTCATTACTAACGCTGATAGCATGAAACGTCTTGGTAACTTGACGGCCTTGCCATGTCTTCCTTATGACTATCCTAATAGCGTCGCGTCGGATTCTCTGGTGCAAGTGATCAGGACGATGATGGAGGCAGCCACCGCCGAGACGCTCACCTTCCTTATTGGACTCGTCAACGAATCTCTTGCCGAGACGAAAGAGTTCCGAGAGACAGTGGAGGGAGATTCGAAGGTGCTGTCCATGGTTGAAAGTAGTGGTGAGTAGAGCTTTATGTTTGCGAACGGTCTCGTCTCACATTCTGGTTCGTAAAGGCGAAGATGTCGTCAAGGCGAACGAGGATTTCAGAAAGCTTATCACTCTGCACGTCCGCATCATGCTGCTGTCTGATGTGTACACCACTTCTGGATATCAAGGGCGTGCTACTGCATCTCTCTTGCAGTCACTGCTTGCACGGAGTGCCAACAACGTCTTGGCTGACTTAGGAGCTCTGCACCGGGCATGCATCTGGAATAATGTACTGGTGAAGGCACATCCGATCTTCGGAGCCGTAGATGTCACAGCCGTGCCGGACCTACTGCAGGCTTTGGAGGCTCGGCTCTCGTCCACAGGTGCTTCGAGTCCAGAGGACAACGCACCCGCTCCCAACAATGTCTCAAACGGTGCTCAGAGTCAGCCTAGCTCAAGCACCGTTGTTGGTGGATCATTCGGCTCAGTACCGAAGCAGGAAGATGGAGTGAGAGAGCAGAACGCGAAGTCTCTGAAGCATCTGTCGAATCAGATACCTAGCACGTTGTCTTCGTTCTTCCAAGGTAACGTCTACCTCACCTGCTCGAATCTACCGCATCCCCTAAATAGCTACGTATAGCTGTTGTTCGACTCTTCCAATCGCGTCGCAATCCGGATCCACCTCATAAGCAGAGGATTTTAGACGCCGGTGCTCAACTGGCAGATGTACTCATGCAACATCTTCGTCAGAAAGATCATGGTAAGCTGATCACTTCAGGTGGACTTTTCTATTCTGATACCTAGTAGTAGCGGACGCCCGCGCACTTTTCGCGTATAACACGGCGGTGCTCTCCCTACTTTCTATACTGTTATTTGACGGTGAGTTATCGTGTCAGCTTGTCACTCCATCTACTCACATATTTTGGCAGAACGGAGTGCCTCGAAGACTGTTCATACTGTTCTGCTCCATGCGCTCTTCCGCCGAGGTTGTCTGGACTCCATCACCGACATTACTCATCTCTTCATGAAGACAGTGGGCTCTGTGTCGAACATCAATGCGGAGGAACGTTCCCCTGAGGAGTCGCAGGACTTGCTCGACGCCAATTCTGGCTTGAAGATCGCCCTACATGTCATCCACCCCATGCTGCTGACCCGACCCATCTTCGATTCGTCGCAGACCACCCTACTCGCGTCCTCGGGCAAGAAGGAGGATGACTTGGACTACTTCGAAGCGCACAACTTTGCTGTGAAACTGAGATTGGGTCTCATTCCCGTTCTTCGCGAGCTCTGGGAGTCCTCTTGGCTCCTGTCTGCACCTTTAAGTGTCACCAAGGCGATTGTTCCTGTTGTCCTCGAATTGCTGAACACCGAAGGCGAAGCCAAGGAAGTTGTCGACGATGCTGGTATCGGCGCCCCCTCCGGGTTGGCAGCCGCGGCCGCAGCCGCAGCCTCTCGCACCGTGGGCCCAGATGAAGGCCGGATTCGACAGTTAACCGATATGGGTTTCCCGCGATCTGCAGCAGAACGTGCACTCATCCGCGCCCGCAATAACGTGAGCGCAGCTGCGGAGATCCTCGTTGCGAACCCATTCCCTCTTCCTCCGGATCCTGAAGAACCTGTACCTGCCGCTGAGCCTGAGCCTGAGGCCGAGGCTGGCCCCGAAGCTGAAGTCGCTCCTGAAGCTGAAGCCGTACCTGAAGCTGAAGCCGCCTCTAGTGAAGATGCTCCTTCCCAAGATGAAGACACTGCAGCAGCGAGCGCAGGCCCATCCACAGAGGTAATTGAACCTGAGGCTCCCGCTACTTCAAGTGATCAGCCACCTGTTCCGATCAAGAACCCCGACGAGTGGCTTTCAGAACTGAACGCTGCCCGGGAGCCATTGAAGGATGGTGTCGGAAAACGTGCATTGGCCCTCATCGACGTCCACCCGTCTCTCATCTTTGACGTTCAACGGGTTTTCGTCGGTTCTCCCACCGACTATCGCTCCCAGTCTGTGTCTACCCTTCTCAGCGAAATCAAGAGCTTCGTGACCTCCGCGTACGACCATCAGGAACATCCCATCGCTGTAAGGTGCCGCCTTCTCGCCCTCGTCATGAGCGAGCCCACGTCACCTCTTTCCGCAATGACCTCCGTTGAAGCCAAAGAGCTCATGGACATCCTGTTGTCGCTACTCCTTTCCAATCCGCTCAATGCAGAGACTGGTCATCCGACCATTCCCAAGTGGCTCGCCAGTCATCTCCTATTGACTGAAGCATTGTTGATGCTCGGCGAAGAACCGCGGTATGTCACTCTCCCCAAAGAAGATGAACCTGTCGAGAAGGGGGAACTAGCAGTTGGGCCCGTCTATCTCGAGGCTCGCTCCGTGCTGTTCGATTTCTGCATGAGGATCATGGTCGTCCCAAGCCTTCCCCGCGACGAGTTGCTCGCGTGCCTCAGATTGTTGGTGGTTCTCACCAGAGATCATTCTTTAGCGACCCAGTTCGTGAAAAGAGGCGGCGTCGAGGTGATTTTCCAGTCCGCCAAAGCTCTCTCAGGCAACACCAACTCGATTGGGATGCATCAGTATATCGCCATGTTACTGCGTCACATCGTCGAGGACCCCGCAAGTCTCCAACTTATTATGCGACAAGAAGTGAAGCGACTTTTCGCAAATCCGCGTAATCGTCTCATGGATATCGGAACATTTGTTCGTAACTGTGGGCCTATGGCTCTCCGTGATCCGCACTCTTTCATTCAAGTTGCGGACGACCTCTGCCAACTGTCAAGTCCTTACAGCCCTGTGAAGAGTATCAGCATGAAAGCAAACGTCAAATCTCCCAGCGAGCAGACTACCAAGGGGTCTGAAACCGACGAGCACGCCGATATGCAAGTGGATGACACCACTTCCAAGGACAATTCTGTCGCACTGGAATCGCTGGACGCCGTTATTCATTTCTTGATCACAGAGCTCATGAGGACGGTGAGAAACGAGTATCCGCCAGAGGGCGCCCCGACGGAATCGATCGCTCCCCAGGCGACGACAGATACACAGCAACCCAGTTCCTCCACGACGGCAACTCCCAATAGCGGATCGGAGACTCAGGTGCCGCAGCCCTCCGCGTCCACGGAGCAGCAAGGCAGCGGAGAAGTCAACTCTCGTGACGCGGATTACATATACGCTTGCTTCCTCATGCAATGCTTAACAGAACTCCTATTCTCGTACGATTCATGCAAGCTCGCGTTCTTGTCGTACTCTCCTAAGAAGCGTCTTCATACTGCTGCGAAGGATTCCGCATCCAAGCATAGAACTGCCGCTCTCCAGTTCCTGATCAACGAGCTCATGTCTTTCGGCTCTATTAACCCTCCATCGGATACGGAAACGAAGAGACAAGTCATGCTTTGCAACTGGGCAATGTCTGTCATCGTCGCTCTATGCGTGGACACTTTTCCTTCTCAGGATATCAAGGACGTTCCCGCAGACCGTATATCCGTTCGCAAGTTTGTTCTGGAAGCTATCAGCCGTGCAGTCAAGGACCTCTCTGCCTCTGACAGTGCTGAGGTTCGTTACAGCCGACTGCTAGCTTTGTCGGATCTTTGCTATAGATTGCTGTCGGTACGTTTCAACATGGGTCCTCGCAAGGCGAACGACGAAACTCCGACACATCTGGCGAAAGTCATGTTGGAGAAGAACTTCGTCGCTACATTGACAAATGCTCTTTCGGAGGTGGACCTCAACTATCCGAACATTCGCTCTGTCGTTGCGGGTATCCTTCGCCCATTGGAATTTTTGTGCGCAATTTCTTTCATGCTACGATGCCTTCACTGATCCCTGCGTTTTCCAGGACCAAGATCGCTATTCGCATGAGTCGTGTTTCTGAGAAGCAGAAGGATACATTCGTGGAGGAAAGTGCGAGTGAAGACGATGAAGATTCGGAAGAAGACGAAGATATGGTCGATCCTGACAGGGAAGAGACTCCTGATCTCTATCGCAACTCTTCTTTGGGGATGTGAGTGAGAATGCTTTCTTCGAAGCGCACTGATCTAAATATGTCTTGACATTGCGATCTCCAGGTACGGCGGCGTAAGTATAACTGCAACGGTTCCGTGTTCTCTTTAACGAATAACTGACATACGCTCCATAGGAAATGGAAGACACACATTACGGTCCAGACGACGAAATGGACGAGGATGTTGATGAAGAGGAAGATGACGTCGAAATGGAGTACGGTGACGAGACAGGAAGCGAAGATACCTCTGCTACTGACGAAGATGATGTGGACGATCTTGAGCACGAGTTAGAGCATGGCTCCCATGGCTCCGAGGATGGATGGCAGGATGAAGAGGAAGATGAAGAGGAAGGTTTGGTCGAAAATGACAATCATGACGAGGATGACGGTGAAGAAGGGGATGAAGATGAAGACGAAGACGCAGACCAAGAGGTGATGTGGCAGGTAAGTTACTAATCTCCTGAACTGTTGAAGACGTGTCATAATAGTTGGTTCTTCAGAATGTTCCGGCGGGCGACGAAGGCGGAGAGATGGCCGATGAAGGTGATGACGATGGTGAGGGTGAGCTTCCAGACATTCAATGTAAGTTTTATCTGAACACTTCAGCAGACGTGATTCCAATAATGGCTACAGACGGCGAAGAAGAAGAAGACATGATGTCTGAAGCTGATGAGTACGTATTGTCTTTGTATCCTGGTTCCCACCACCTCATTCATGACTCAGGTTCGGAGATGAATTGGGTATCGACATGAACATGCCTCCACAAATTCCTGCTGCTCCCAATCTCTTCGTGGCCGGCTTCCCTGATGTGGATGGTATGCTCAATCAGGCTCGCGGACCGCCCCTCTTCTGGGAGGGTCCCGTTCGTTCTACGCGTCGCCGCAATGGAGGTATGATCTGAATCTGTGTATGTGTATGCTTCGATTTCTAACGTCCAATAGTTGAAGACGAACTCGACATATTCGGGGGTTCGCGTAGTATTCCCGCAGGGCCGACAGCTGAAGGCGCTGTTCATCCTCTACTTATGGATCCTTCCTCTGGCACTGCCCGGGGGACCGCTCAAAGTCGTGCCACTCGCCGCCTTACACGTGGTGTAGTTCCTGGAATCCCGTCAGAGCTAATGCATTCAATTGAGAACGCTATCGGGGAAGGTGCTGTGAATCTGTTCCACCACATCATCTCCCAAGGGCGCGGTGTTGGTGAAACAATTCGCATCGACATCCCCTCTGGCGGTCTGATCCCCCAATACTTGCAACGGCAAGCGGGTCGTAACGGTTTCTCTGCGTCTATTCGTCTGGAGAGGGCTCCACGCGCGGGGGACCACCGCGCTGATCACCGTAGTTTCGAGCCATTAGTAACGATGCAAAGATGGACGGCCGAGGTCAAGACGTTACACGGGAAGTACGAACAAACTCGCCTCAACAAGCTCACCAGCCATGTCATCCTGGCACTTTTGCCTGCCGCTATAGAGGCTGCCAAGAAGGCTAAGAAGATAGAGGAAGAAGAGTTTGCACGCAGGGAAGCGTTAGCGAAGGCTGAGGAGGAAGCAAGCGCCAAGGAACGGGAGGAGGCAGAGGCAAAGGAGCGGGCTGATGCTGAAAGACTACAACAGGACGCCGAGGCGAACGCTGCACAAGCTCTCGAGGCCCTTGCAGCCGATGCTCCCGTACCAGAAAGTCAGACAGATCAAGACACCGAGATGGTCGATGCCGATACCATACACGATGAACCAACCACTTCTGCTGAAACGGAGGCAGGACCGTCAACGTCCGTGGATCAGGGATCCTCGAGTGCTCCGGATCGCATTACTGTCATGATACACGGCAGTGCCGTGGACATAACCGACACTGGCATCGATCCCACCTTTTTGGAGGCTTTACCTGACGACATGCGCGAGGAGGTTCTCAACCAGCATGTTCGTGACCAGCGCGCGGCCCGAGTCGAACGTCCAGCAGATTCTGCGATCAGCGCGGAGTTCCTCGATGCTCTTCCTCCTGAGTTACGAGCGGAAATCATTCAGCAAGAATCTGTAGAGCGCGCGCGACGCAGAACGGACCAAGCTGCGCCCGAATCAGCTGCTGATGTCCCTGCGCAACCCGCTGAGATGGATCCCGCAAGCTTCATCGCCAGTCTGGACCCTCAACTAAGACAAGTGGTCCTAATGGACTCGGATGACGTCTTCATACAGAGCCTCCCATCTCACATGATAGCTGAAGCTGGGATTTTCAGAGAGCAACGCATTCCACGACCCCCAGCTACGGTGGGGGTAGGATCCCGCAACGCGGTACCTCAAGCACCTCAAGGACCAAAGCCCGCCCAGCCACGCGATGCCATCCAGTTGCTTGACAAGCCTGCAATTGCTGTCCTCATACGTCTGTTGTTCTTCCCCGAGATGCTCAGGAAGAATCTACTGTCTAAGGTGCTGGTCAACCTCTGCGAGAATGCCCGAACTCGTGTGGACATCTTCAATCTCTTGTTGAATATCCTTCAAGACGGAACTGGTGATCTGGGCTCAATCGACAAGAGCTTCGCTCAGATGTCTGTCCGTAATTCAAAAGGAGCTTCGCCAGTCACACCGAAGGCGGCTGGCAAGCAGCGTATGCAGACTGACTACTTCTCCAACCTTCCGCAACCGGCGACGCAGAGCGAGATTGTCCCCGAGTTGGTTTCACAGAGGTGTTTAGAGACTCTCACTTACATCGTTGGCTCCAACGAACTGTCCTCCATCTTCTTCCTCACCGAGCACGAACTTCCGATTGGCTTACGTCGCAATGCTTCAAGGAAGGGGAAGGGCAAAGAGAAGCAAGCGCCACAGACGCATTATCCCATTGTCTTGCTGCTTGGTCTGCTCGATCGCCAATCCCTACTCAAAACGCCCTCCCTCATGGAATACGTGGTCGCACTTTTGGCTCTCGTGACACGACCCTTGACCAGTTTGGGAAACAAGAAAACCGAGCCAGCCGTACCTGTTGCTTCTGGTTCTCAGGCAGATCAATCTAACGAAGTCCCAGCAGCCCAGCCGGAACCCGCCCCAACGGCTCAGTCTGAACCTGCCGGTATGTTTTTCACTAATCCGCACCTGGATCTCAGCTTAACTTTGCCAGCAGCTCAACCGTCTCCTGACCCTCAACCTGCTGCTGCTGCTGCCGTCGCCACCGAGTCCACTTCTGCCGGTCAGGCTGCCGCCGCTCAGCCTTCTCCAGACATGCAACCCTCCGCCGGCGAAGAAAAGATCATACTATCCCATCCACCCAACATCCCTCACAATGTTCTGCGCTTCGTCGTCAACATATTGACTGCTGGCGAATGCTCTGGACGCACTTTCTCTCACAGTCTCGCACTCATTCAACATCTTTCCTTCATTCCCGACGCCAGAGATATCATTGCGCTGGAGCTCAGTTCTCGTGCTCAAGAATTTGGTGGCAGTCTTTGCGTCGCATTGGACGAATTGTCGCTGTCATTAAAGGAGGCTCGAAGCGACGACGTCACTCGTTCGGTTGCCTCTAAGTTCTCCCCTGCATCGTCGGATCAAGCTAAGTTGCTCCGGGTACTGAAGACCATCGACTATATGTACTCACCGAAAGCACTGAACGCCAATGCGACCGCTCCCAAGTCATCGGACGTAGAGAAGCTCCAGTCCATCTACGAGTCATTCCATTTCGCGGGATTATGGCGCCGTCTCGGTGAATGTCTTGCGTCTATCGAGGAGAACCCGGAGTTGGAACACATCGCTACAGTCCTCTTGCCTCTCATCGAATCGCTGATGGTCGTCTGCAAGTACGTTGGATCTCAAGCTTCCGGCCCTAACGCAACTCGTCTCCTACGAGCTGCAAGCTCCCCGAAGTCGCCGACAGCGAAGGAGTCCATGGAGGAATTGTTCGTTGTCTTCACCGATGCCCACCGAAAGGTTCTCAATCTAATGGTCCGCAACAACCCGTCGCTCATGAGCGGGTCTTTCTCCCTTTTGGTCCACAATCCACGGGTTCTCGACTTCGACAACAAGCGGAACTACTTCAGTCAGCAGCTCCACCGTCGGCCACATACGCGCGAACACTACTCAACGTTGCAGCTGAACGTGCGTCGCCAGCGTGTCTTCGAAGACAGCTTCCAGTACCTACAGAGGAAGACTGGCGAGCAGATCAAGTTCGGCAAGCTCAGCATTCGGTTCTACGACGAAGAAGGTGTCGATGCTGGAGGTGTCACGCGGGAGTGGTTCCAGATTCTCGCTCGGCAGATGTTTGATCCCAACTACGCCTTGTTCCAACCTTGTGCGGCGGATCGTCTGACCTACCAGCCGAACAGAGCGTCCAACGTCAACCCCGAGCACTTGTCGTTCTTCAAGTTTGTCGGACGCGTCATTGGCAAGGCTATCTACGACGGTCGGTTGCTGGACGCATACTTTGCCAGGAGCTTGTACAGGCAGATCCTTGACAAGCCTGTCGACTATCGAGACGTTGAGTGGGTGGATCCTGAGTACTACAATTCGTTGTGCTGGATCCTAGAGAATGACCCGAGTGCGTTGGAACTGACGTTCAGTGTGGAGGCGGATGAGGTATGTCTTATTGCTACTCACGCCAGAAACCATGCTGATCTTTCTTTATTTTTTAGTTCGGTGTCATGAAGATTGTCGAGCTGAAGGAAGGAGGCGCCACCATGCCTGTCACAGAGGAGAACAAGCGGGAATTCGTGCAGCTGTCTGCTCAGTACCGTCTCTACTCTTCGATCAAGGAGCAGATCGAGTCCCTTCTTACTGGGTTCTACGAGATCATCCCGAAGGACTTGATTACTATCGTGAGTTGATCCGGCTCGATATTTCGAATCGCAGCTGACCTTTTCTTCTCAGTTCGACGAGAAGGAGCTTGAGCTGCTTATCTCCGGTACTCCTGACATCGACGTGGACGAATGGCGTGCGGCTACGGAGTACAACGGCTACACCAGTCCAGACCCCGTCATCGTATGGTGGTGGCGCGCATTGAAGTCGTTCAACCGTGAAGAGCGGGCTAAGGTGTTGAGTTTCGCGACCGGTACCTCTCGAGTCCCATTGGGTGGATTTGTAGAGTTGCAAGGTGTCCAAGGCGTGCAGCGGTTCTCCATTCACAGGGCGTATGGCGATACCGACAGGTTGCCGCAGGCGCATACCTGTAAGTGTCTGATATCATGATCATAGGCAACTATATGCTTACATATCCTTGTCTCTTGCAGGTTTCAACCAGATTGATTTGCCACAGTACTCGTCTTACGAGATGTTACGACAGCAGCTATTGCTTGCGATTCACGAAGGTGGTGAAGGCTTCGGATTTGCATGAGGCACCCGGCCAGGAAAAACGAGAAGGTGTAGGAGAATCACGAGCGTATGAGGGTCATAGAGCTTTCACAGTCATCATAATCATGTACATACACACATCCCACGACATTTCAGTTGTACTCTTGCATTTTCATTCACGGACAGGCAGAATCACCGGCGCGGGAGCTGGAATAGCCGGTCAAGCTTCCCCAAATCCGAGCAGAGCGGCCGTAACGCTCTCAAATTAGCGTCTCCTAGCACAATGTTCCTCTCTCTCTCGCCTCTGCCTTCTTCATATTCTATCTCTCTCTATCTCTATTTCGACGAATCATACGTGAATCATGCGTGCTGCAGTCGTGAAAGCATATGCTCACCCATCCAAGTTGCCAATCGTCAATGACGCGCCAGAACCAAAACCAGGAAATGACCAAGTCCTTGTAGATGTATACAGTGCGGGGCTCAACTTCTTCGACGTGCGTCTTATCTATGTTTTGTGGAAGTAATACACTCATCATGCTTAGATTCTACAAGCCCAGGGCAAGTACCAAAACCAACCGCCCTTCCCATTCACGTTGGGTGCCGAGTTCGCAGGACGCATCTCTGCTGACTCTCCTATCCCTCCCGGATGTACACTCAAACGTGGACAGAGGGTCTTTGGGTCTGGTCAGGGTGCATACGCGGATAAGATTGTGGCAGCATGGGATCTTATAGTCCCTCTGCCTGACAACATGACATTTGACCAAGGCGCAGGTATGTCATTTCTCTTCAGGACGAAGCCGGAGGTGTGTTCAAGGCGTCTGCGTGTTCAGGCTTGTATGTTACGTGGCCGACAAGTTATGAAGCGTTGGTAGGACGGGCCGAGCTGAAAGCTGGTGCGTAGTCTCACATATATGATGCCATATATTGACACTTCTGCGAAGGGGAATGGCTGCTCGTGACTGCTTCTGCTGGAGGGGTGGGCATCGCTGCCTGTCAGATTGGTAAAGGTGTGTGCCGTACACCTATCATGTCTCTTGTTTCTCACAACTTACGTGTTCTGCAAGCTCTGGGAGCCAAAGTCATCGCTGCAGCAGGGTCCGAGGAGAAGATCGAAGTCTCCAAGAAATACGGAGGCGCCGATTATGGTATCAACTACAGAAACAAAGACTGGCAGAAGGAGGTGATGAAGATTACTGGTGGGAAGGGTGTCAATGTTATCTATGACCCTGTCGGCATGATCAGAGGTGCGTAATCATCCCCCATGAGCCACTTACGGTCTCTGAGCGTGCTCGGTCCCTTCCAGATTGTCTCAAGTGCATCGCGTGGAAGGGACGGGCTATCGTTGTTGGATTTGCCGGCGGAGAGATAGAGAAGGTCAGTGTTTATGATATTTGGCAGGCTAATGGTCACGACGTCTGCCTCGCAGCTACCTATGAACCTTGTCCTGTTGAAGAATATCTCCGTCGTCGGAATTCACTGGGGTGCATATACTAGTACGTGGTATCGCGGTCGTTGCACCATCTCTCCGCTAAATCCTTGTCACTTCAGAGAACGAGAGAGAGCATATGCCCGTAGTATGGAACGACCTTTTGGAGTAAGCTATCTACCTACGTCTTTCTTGCCACGTTCCTCATCGTGCTCCCTCTTTCCAGGCTTCTCACCTCAGGACGCGCCAAACCTGTGATCTACACCGACATCTATCCCCTCGAACAGTACGCCGCCGGCCTGAAAGACCTGGAAGACAGGAAGACGTGGGGGAAAGCCGTCATACGCGTGCGAGAGGACGATTCTGCAGCCGCAAAAGCCAAACTCTGAGTGTGTATATGACGACATGCTGTCGTGCTGTTGGATACTTGTGTTTGCCATATAGATGTATGCTAACATTGTATCAGCATTTACATGTTCAATGTATTCGGAATGTCTTGAATCGGCCAACGAATGCTCTCAGAATACAGTAAGGTAGGCGCAGGTCAGATCCAACCACTATGTGATGTTACGCTGATCGGATCAGAAAACGCACGTGATGCAGAATATACTGCGTTTGGCAGGAAGGAAACTGGCAACACAAGAAGGCTAATGACGTGTGCGTAATACATGAAAATGTTAACATACTGTAGCATGTTTATTATAGGTGAGTTGACTTGCAATATTAATGCATGATCTGAATCACAATACAACGGGCAGCGACTCTATGTAAGAAGACACGAGGCATACACTCCCAGCAACGTAAATGGTAAAACACAATTTGCATACAAGTTGTAGCTGGCACGTTCAGTATGAGTCACGACAGG
Source organism: Antrodiella citrinella (assembly GCA_004802725.1). Classification (NCBI taxonomy): domain Eukaryota; kingdom Fungi; phylum Basidiomycota; class Agaricomycetes; order Polyporales; family Steccherinaceae; genus Antrodiella; species Antrodiella citrinella. The sequence goes on from SGPM01000081.1 coordinate 85,990, forward strand.
CTGAGTATTGAACATCAAACAACTACCAACTTGACCACCAACGAATCAACAATGAATGTCAGCGTCTTGTGCGATGGAGTGCGACAGTCCGAATCAGCTAGGAAAGCGCAAACGAGATGTAACCACTGTGTCCAGACTGAGCAACTCGGTTCAACTGTTACCCAGTTAACAGCTTGATGCAGTGTGAGTGCGAAGACGGTGAACGGCGGAGTGCGAGTGCGGTGCGCAAGCGAGTGCGAAGTGCGATCGGAAGGGAGTGCGAGCAAGTGACGAAGAACTGAGTCCACGGATGCGATAGCAAGAGTTTGTATTGTAAGCACTAGTAAAGAATAAGAACTAATAGACATACCTGAGTCCACGGATGCGATAGCAAGAGTGAACCCAAGAGAATACGAAAACGCGAAAACTACGGTACGCGGCGCTTATGTAATCGCCCGATCGGTAACTACGGTCTTCGTTGTACTCAACGTCCATAACGTTCGTTACTCCCACTCAATGAATACCGTCTTCAATCAACTACAACTAGAATTCTCCCACTCCAAGCGCCACCCGGAACTTCTCACAAGCATCGCGCGGCAACGCCTTCGTGAATACGTCGGCCACCATGTCCCGCGTGGAACAGTACCGCAATTCCAGCTCCTTCATCCCGACGCGCTCGCGGATGAAATGGTGCCGAATATCGATATGCTTCGTGCGTGCATGTGACCCGGGGTTGTGCGATAGCGCGATACAACCTTGGTTGTCCGCCCAAAGCACGGTTGCCGAAACCTGAGGATGACCGAGATCCGACAGTAGGTTCTGCAACCAAATGGCCTCTTTCGTCGCGTTCAACGCCGCCATGTATTCCGACTTGACGGTAGACGTGGCGACCGTCGCCTGCTTCTTCGACGACCATGAAACATGTGCACCACCGACCTCAAACGTGAATCCACCGATCGAGCGGCGCGAGTCAACATCTTGAGCCCAGTCTGCGTCCGACCATCCGACCAGCTCCAGGCTGTCGTCCGTACCACCGCGCGTGTGTCCGTAGCGAAGCTTGAAGTGCGCCGTCCCTTTGAGATAGCGGAGGACGCGCTTCGCGGCTTCAAGGTGAGGCTTGCCCGGGTTCTGACCGAACTGGGCAAGGACACCGACGGCGTACTGGATGTCGGGACGCGTCTGCGTTACCCATAGGAGCGCGCCGACGATCTCCAGATATGCGAGATCCTTCGCGTACTCCCGGTAAGCATTCTTTTCCTCGTCACTGGATGGACATTGCGAGACTGACAAGCGCTCTTTGATGTTCATAGGGGTGCTGACGGGCACACAGTTCTCGAGACCGAAGCGCGAGAGTATAGAGAGGATGTAGGAGGATTGGTCGAGGTAAATGAGGTGCGCCGGCCGATCGCGAACGACGTGAATCCCGACTATCAACTGAAGGTCTCCCGAGTCAGTGATATCGAGGCGCGTACCGAGAAACTTCTTGAACTTGAGGATCTCCGTAAGCATAGGCCCGGCGAGCGCCATGTCGTCAACGTACACGATGACGATCAAGACGATTGCGTCTCCCTCCCGTAGGATCCAAAGGCATTCATCCGAGAACGCCTTCTGGAACCCAAACTCCCTCATAATCTCCTCGAGCTTCTTCTTCCACTGCGCCCCTGCTTGCTTCAACCCATACAGAGCCTTCAAGAGCCTCCAATACCATCCTTCCTTTCCCTTCTCCTCAATACCATCCGGAACCTCCATGTAGATCTCCTCCTCCAAATCACCTCGCAAGTAAGCTCCGACAACGTCGACCTGGTGAAGTTCCCAGTCCAAGTGTGCCACGAGCGAAAGGAGCGNNNGGAGAGTAGTCGTGCGGAAGACNGACGCACTTGTGNATAGGGGATTGAAATCACGACCCGGCACCTGCGAGAAGCCCTTGGCGACGATACGAGCCTTGTNCTTCNTGATGCGACCTTCGCCATCACGTTTCTCTCGGAAGACGAGACGGCTGCCAACCGCTTTGCGTCCTTCCGGGAGACNCTTGACCCATTCAATCGTCCCGGACTCCTTCAACTGCGTGTACTCGGAGACAACTGCATTCTCNCACTGCTTCGAGTCGGGTGAACGGATAGCCTCACGATACGATGCAGGCTCCCCGCCAACGGCAANGAAAGCAATATGCTCAACTGCCTTGGCGGTGCTCGCTTCATCCACCTCATCCTCCGTAGCCTCGATTCCGTAGCGGTCGGGNGCCCGACGGGTACNGTTGGACGGCTCTCGAGGCGGCAAATGTGCCCACTTCGAAGAACGTCNGGGCGCGCTTGGCTCAACAGCAATCGNGGCAGCNGCAGGAATAGGGACGGGAGCGGGAGCGNGGGTAGCAATCGCAGGGGTAGAGTCGACGGCAGGAGCGAGAGCGACAGGGGTCGCGTTGGCAGGGGAAATTTCNGGAGCGAGGGCGTCGACTTCGTCCGAGGTAGGCGGGACACCACGACCTTCGATAATCGCAAGATCCGANGGCGACTNGTCCTCGACGAACCGAACNTCACGAGAAGTGATCAACTTACCCGTCTCCAAATCCTCCAACNGATAACCCTTCGTCTCCTCCGCCCACCATCCCAACATCAGACACTTGATCGCGGTCGTCTCCAGCTTCCCTCCACGCAACTTCTTGGGGATAGTCGCATAGGCCAGGGATCCAAAGACACGGAGATGAGAGATGTCGGGTTTGCGTCCAGTCCAGAGGTGGTTAGGCACCTTGTCCTGCAACGCNGACGTAAAGGTGATGTTGCGAATGTATACGGCGTACATAAACGCTTCACCCCAATACCGCAGATCCAACTTGGTTGAGTGCAACATACAACNCACCGATTCAATGTAGATGGCNATAGCGCGCTCGGCTATCCCATTCTGCTCCGNAGTGTAGGGGTTGGTAGTCTGATGGATGATACCGTTCCGACGGCAGAATGCGTCAATGATCTTGTTGCAGAACTCCAACCCGTTGTCGGACCTGAGAATCAGAAGCTTCTTCCCGGTCTGACNCTCNATCTGCGCCACGACNGTTTTCAGCTCCTCTGGCGCCTCGTCCTTGGCCGTCAAAAGGATTCCCACACCCTTCCGACAACTGACCTCGACCATGACCATGGCATACAACTTCCCTGTCCAGGTAGCAACGCGCATCGGCCCGACNAGATCGACCACNACAAGACCCATACNTTCATACAAGGTAGTGCTGACGGAGGGGAAGGACAGTCGATGCGCCTTCCCGAGTGCACAACCCTCGCATACAACGTCGTANGTGAGCGGGGCCGAAATAGTGAGTCCGTNGACCAGCTTCTTCCGCGCCATCTCCCGAATAGCTTCCAGGTTGGTGTGACCGAGCCTGCGATGCCAAAGGCGGAGACTCCCACTGGAGCCGACAGCGAGTGCTTCATCGACCNGGGCGAGGTCAATGTGATAGAGNGTTCCNGTCGCTCCATGGAATGTTGCGCGGAAAAGTTCCTCCGCTCCGAGTTTCACGATGGTGCCTTCCGCGTAGCTCACAAAAGAAGCTCCCTGCTTCTGCAGTGTTCCCAGACTGACTAGGTTCGCNGCGAGGCCAGGTACGTGCTGAGCGTTGCGAAGGACCACCATGCGATAGCCACCAGGCAACAGTGCCTTGAACTGCACTGTTCCGGTGCCGGCGACAGCCACGGAAGAGCCGTCACCTACTGTGATGGTACCGAGAGCGGAAGGGGTGTACGCGGTGAAGAACGACCGGTCGCAAAACATGTGGGATGTCGCACCGCCGTCCAAAAGGAGTCTTGCGCGCCCAGCACCGAGATTTCCCGCCATGTAGAGCTCCCCGAGCTCGCGCATACCAAAGTCCACCTGAGTCACCATGGTGAGGTTNGCGGAACCACCTCCACCACCGCCTCCTGCTTTCCTACGCTCGTCTTCCATGCACTTCTGACACTGGGTAGTCCAGTGCCCCTTGGTGTGGCAGTACCNGCACTCGTCCTACTTGGCCAAGTCCTTATAACCACCACCCTTGCCACCGCTGCGCTTCTTGTTGTTTGACTGAACGAAGAGCGCGGTGGCAGTGGTGTCCGATCCGTCCCGAATACGGCGGTTGCCCTCCATCTGAAGGCGCGCGGCAACGGTGTCGGACGTTAAGAGCTTGGNGTCGAGCTGGAAGATCTGTGACTTAATGTTGTCCCAGCCAGGGGTTTTGGGAAGCGAAAGGAGTAGGGCGNGTGCAATGATGAGATCGGAAAGTTGCTCGCCNGATGCCACAATACGATNNNGCAGANCNANGNCTCTGCNNGTANCGTGATNNGNCCATNGGANATGCCNTNNNNGNANTATTCNGNGNNA